>CM064573.1:50572237-50824888 GCA_032716605.1 Paralithodes platypus | reverse complement strand
ATTATGAAAACGGAAAGAAATTGACTAGTTAATGTACTCCTGCAACAGGTTCCCTAAAATAATTTTCGGATAATTTCTCCGTGCGAAGTTTTTAAAAGGGGGCACTAGTTACAGTTTCTAACAGTGGATATATATAGAAATATGGGTAAAAAACCTTATAGGATTAATCTAGTTTTTTGGAGTCATTGGCCACACAAAACCTTGATTTCATAAGTTATGGTTGTCTTTCCTATTATCCTTTTTAACCTCTCTTGATAGATATTCCTGGCGATAGTAAGCAAGTAGTTGGGAATTTTGCCTTCACTTAATTTGTGTGTTTATATATATTCCTCTCTTGTTTCCTAGAAAATCTAATAGTCTAGTATTCATCCTATTTGGGTGGATCTGGTTTAGGGTTGATTCTAAATTTTCTTTTGGGGATGGTTTTTTCTGCATTAAATACTGACTTAATAAAATTATCATATGTATATACCAAGATTGACGTCTCTTCCTGACTTAAGCGGACAGGTACCAGAGAAGGGGTACACTAATTTGAACACCTGGATCGACTTAATTGTTTGACCATCGGGTCCAGTACTAGGGCTCTTCTTAACCCACCATAACTCGCTTTTCTAAAGTCAGGTATTAATGTTGTATTCTCTCTGGTACTACCTTTCCATTGTATATTAAAATACACATAATTATGGTCGCTATTTTCTAGGTGGTCCCCTATCTCTACATTATTTATCATATGTTCATTGTTACTGAAAACTAAATCGAGAATATTATTACCTCTAGTCGGGGTATCTATGAATTGAAATAAAAAACTATCTTGTACTACCTCAATACACTCTTCAGAATCAGAGTCCCTATTTGATGCTGCCAATCTATATTCGGAAAATTAAAATCCCCCATAATGCACACATTGCTAAACCTTGATGCCATTTTAATTTCCTCCCATAATGATGTTCCGTCATTTCTACTCATATTTGACGGTCTATACATAACTCCAATAACTATGGTCTCACTATCTTCGTAACCTCTACTCAAACACTTTCGTTATAATTATTTAGTTTAATATCTGATTTAATACAGCTTTTTAATCTACTCTTGACAAACACTGCTATACTGCCTACTGGTTCGGTCATATTTAAACAACTATATCCTGGTATAATCAAATTCTGCTAAAAAAAAAAAGCCTGGATGCTGTATTAATCCACGTTTCAGTTAGCCCTATTATATCTATATTTGCTTTGCGAACAAGTGCTCTAATTTCGTTCATTTTGGTACATAAACTTCTACAATTTATATATATACCCTCCAACTATTACTTTTATTTGCAACTAATGTTCTATTGGTTTTAACTAACTTATTATTTCCTGTTGACCTAATAGACCTAGACGGAAGATTTACTCTGTCAGTATTCTCGTCATTACTATCAGTTACATGTGGTTGGGATTTCTATTTGAGTGTCACATGACGTACCATATGCTGCTCTATATAGAGACAGTATTGTACTTACACACCTAGTTTTTTTTTTTAACAAAACCCCGCAACAATCTTGTCAAGTGAGTGGTTAAGTTCGAAACTCCTAGTCGAGAGAGATGTACTCCAGCCTGAGCATACAGTTCATCCAATTGAATAATTGAATAAATGTACAATATACTTCTTATTGAAAACAATATAACACACAAAATATATAGAATGATACATTCACAAAAGGAAAAGATTATATAAAATTAATTACCTGAAGTATTGCCAATATGGAATAATAACGTTAGGCTATATGGAAACCTAATATTATACATTAGGAAAGAACATATTGGGAATACTTCTGGTGTGTGTGCCACACAGAATTACACAGATGAACACACAAGCACACATACAAACACAGTGATTATAATACTATGCCACCCCTATGGGGAGCTAAGGAACAAAAATAATACACCTTCATCTTCCATGAAAAATAAAGTGAGTCAGGACTTTCCACTAGGTTTCAGTGGGGATTCGAACCTCAGGCTTACAAGATGAGAGACCAAATTTAGCCACTGCTCCACTCTTGCTCAGATTTCGCACAAAGCAAGCTGTTTATAGTTATCATCAATGTCCGAGAGAAGCCCTTCCCAGGAGGCCAGGTAGTATTGCGTACCGTTACTATTGGGTTCACCAGGGTACCACTGTAAATTGGGGGTGACATCCACACCATTCAGGTCCTGCCAGAGTGAGGATGAAAAGCCCTTCGCCAACCCAAGTAGAAGATATTGGCACCAAAGACGTGGTGAAGGACAAAGGCGTGATTGGTGGAGAGAGGGAGGCCCATAACGCCGCCCTTGGCCTCACTCGGCCTTCCCCTGGACCAAAGTCCCTTGGGTGTTGGTGAAGGTAAAGAGGGTGCCGTCCAGGACCTTCAGGAAGTAGGTGTAGAGGGAGGGAGGGGCCGAGGTGGGTGGTGGCCATGGCTGTTAAGACGTCCAGTTGGTCACACTCTTTGCTGCCCAGGTTGTACGTCAACACCCAACACTCGTTGGTCACGCTGCACAAACTCACACAACTGGGGAAAACATGGTAATTTTAAATATATTATGGTTAACATTAGACGAATTACGTGACTTTGACCAAACTCTCAGATGCTATTAATTCCTCTGTCTCACACTGGCTCCTCCTATAACTGAATACACTTGTGTAATAATGGCCAGAATGAAATTGCTTCAGTCATTTCATCTCTCTGCCACTCAGGCTGCAGTTCAACACTCAACACTTGGTGTTCACCTTGCACAAGCTTGCACACCTTAGCACAAGGGCGGGATTATGTTATATATATATATATGCAGGGTAACTGTCTGCACTGAAAACAGTCAAGCTTGCTATCACCACCTCTTTTACGATATGTAAGTTTGCCGTCAACACCCACTACAGAGAAACAAACTAAACAGAGATTGGAGAACCTGCGTTCTTCCTCAATGGAATCACTGTAATATACATTGAATCCCAGTGCCCTAGGCTGCCCAGTCTACAACGGCCAATTGACGGCCTCAACACCACTGTCCAGCTATGCCTCTGTTACTCCAGAAGCACCAATACGATCCCAACAATCCTCGCAACAATCAGTGAGAAGGGAGGAAGACAGCAACCAACATTCTGGATCTGTCCAATAATTACATGGATTGTCAATAGTCATTAGTCAGTCATCAACGAATACGCCAGGCTTGGGGTTTCACCATCAATGTACCATAAGGTTTATTCCTATATTACCAAAAAGAATTAAATAAATTAATCAGATTTTTTTTTTCAGTGTTATCTTGTAAATAAAACCCTGACAAGTGAGGCCGCTATAAATAGGGCTGACTGGAACGCCGCCATTAGTGAGACTGGAACATTCAGATTTTAAACAAATGTGATACTTTTTCTATTGCATTGCGAAAGCCTTTGATAGAGTCTGGAAAAAAATCTCTAATTTTCAAACTACCCTCCTGCGGTTTCTATCTCTCTATCTGTGCTTTTGTCTCTAATTTCCTGTCTGACCGCTCCATACCTGCAGTTGTGGACAGCCATCGCTCATTCCTCAATCTATCAACTCCGGTGTTCCTTACCCTTAGGGTTCTGTCTTGTCTCCATTTATCTTTCTAATATTCATTAATGATCTCTTTAGCTGTACCTCTAGTCCTATCCATTTGCATGCTCATGACTCTACCTTACACTATTCAACTAGTTTTTAACAACATCCTAGCATGGCATCACTCCAAAACTCACGTGTTGGGCCATGGCATGCCTATCTTCTGATCTATCAATTAATTCTGATTGGGGCAGAAAATCTGGTTACTTTCAAAGCCTCCAAGACCCAATTTCGCCCTATATCTACCCGTCGCAATCTTCCGCAAGACTATCAAATTACTCTTCAACAATTCACAAATCAACCCTTCATCTTCACTCAATATTTTAGGTGTATCTTTTTCATCGACCTTTCTTGGAAAGATTATAATACCACTCATGATAAAACAGCTTCCCAAAAGTTAGGTGGGCTCAACCGTCTATGTGGGTTCTTTACCCCTGCACAGCTCCTTGTTCTCTATCAGGGCACAGTGCGCCCATGTATCGAGTATTGTTCGCACGTTGTGAGGAGGTGCACATTCATACCATACTTTTTGAAAGAGTAGAATCTAAAAGCATTTTGCTGCATCAAATCACTTCCTCTTACTATTTTTCTACAATCTCTCTCTACATGCAGCAATGTTGCATCTGTTTTACTCCTCTATCGTTATTACAACAATCAGTGTTCTTCAGTGCTCTCTCAGTGCATACCTCCTCCTTTGCGATAAGTGCTAGGCACCCGCCTTTCAACACAGTTCCATTCTTATTCTGTTCAGCTCTTCAACCAAGAATAGGCAAAGATTCCCAGTTATTTCTTATCCTCAACAAGTAAACTCTGGAACTCTCTCCCTCATTCAATCTTTCCGTCATCGTACAACTTAAACTGCTATAAACTGTGTGTGTTCAGGCATTTTAACCCCAACGTCCCTTGAATTTTGGCTCACTCTTATGGCTTTGAAGGAGACACTTGTTACAGGCAACCTGCCTATTATGTCCTTTATAAACATAGAACAAAAAATGTATGTGATTTCCATACCAAGTTGAAACCAATGATTCACTTTCAGCAGTTCCTGGTTTCAATGCATTCATCGAGGTATTTGGTCTCTCCTGGCTTTCAATACAACTATCTACATTCCTGTTTTGAACCCAGTCATCCATTAAATTGCTCTGAAACTTTTTATTGTCTAACTGGTTCCACAACTTCATCTCCCAAGAAGAAAGAATGGCTTTATTAGCTGCTAATCTGGGGCTGGAAAATGGAGATTTGCAATTGTGTGGCTCAGCAGATCACTGGTGTTGAAACCTTTGCATTTTTTAAAGTCCCCCTACAATCAAATTTGGGCCCAAACATTGGTCACCTCTATGTCGAGACCTGATACTAGGCCTAATTTCGATATAGAATCATCTAGTAGTTAGAATGAATAAAGATATAGAAGTATATATTAAGTAGAAGAGGAAATAGAAAGAATGGAGAGGAAGTGGAAGTAAATTGAAAAAAGACGAGAATTGTCTTCCCTTCTCTCCCCTCATACCAATGTTTATGTGAACGTCATTGACGCAAGGGTTCGCTGTGACAAATGGATTTTAGTTGAATGGTTATATAAGTGTAATAACGCAATCCAGTACATTGTAAGAAATATTTGTATGTACAATAGATTAGGAAGTAGTTAGATGACTTATTGATAAGATGTAATTAGAAATATATACTGTGAATATACCTTAAATGAGCTCTACACGTGTAATGTAAACAAGTGGAGATGTCAGTTACTATATACAAAAGGAACCAAGACCCTCTTGGAACATAGTGAGTTATTACCAGGTTTACCAGAGCTACAATGTTACATGGAGTTACAAGCGTATAGTTTTTCATATAGCAAACAGCTATACAGCTATAATTACAGATGTTCAGGAGACCATACCATCTTTGGTAGTGGATAGAGTTTCACAGGTTTACAATATAGGAGTTGTTCAATCTCTAAGGAGGTATTAGGATTCAGTTCATGCCCAGACACCAGAGAGAGAGCAAGGTCTCAACAGCTCTCCACCTAACTCCACCTCTCCACCTAACTCCACATCATCATGGAGATCCACCTGGGGAACGAGAAAGGAGTCCACAAAACCACATCACTCAAAGTCATTGCAAGTACAATTCAACATAATAATTGAAGTGATAGTATTGGTTGGAAACTAGGAAACGGTATTATTCATCTTATACAATATGTATTAATTAATCCAAGTCGGTCTTGGAAAAGTATTCATTCGAATATAACTAGGTAATTTATACAACTTGTTCTTATATGTAACTTAATAAATAAAACTACATAAACAATTTAAAATTACAAAACTTCTCAAACTGTGTTTTTAATATCCGATATTAATATCTGTGTATTTATAATTGTACTCCAACAGTGTAATCAATTATCATAATTCTTGCTTGGCTACAAGTACAAGAATATAACATACATCTCGAGTTAAACTACGAGACTTAAAAATACGATAGATATGTCTAGCTATTAACAGAGATTGGAGTATGACTATAAAATTATATATATAAAGTAATTCATGAGATCCTATAATAATCTTGGAATTGTTTAAACTCGTAATTGTGTATTCACTCAAATAACCTCTTGGCCAACTAAAAGTAAAGTCACAACCTTGATTATACCATTGGATTTAAAAATAATATAAAGAGTGAAAAGTCACTGAAAACCGATATACGATATCTAAGCATTGCAAGAGGATTTCAGATTAACCTATGATAAAGACTTCATAGTAATAAACATAGGTTTTATAGATAAGTTGACGTTTGCAATAATCACATCTATCCATATACATTGACAGTCTCACCAATTTGACATGCTACTCAACATACAAGCCTAACATGTCTGGAAGTATTATCCCATACGTATTCAAGACAACTATGCAAAAAACAAAAATGGTGTGTCTAGAGAAGTTGCATCTACGTATGTCAGAGCAATCTCCTGGATACCAACACATACTGTATAAGTGCCCTTTCAAACCATGGTACAATTATTCTAAGTGTAGCATCATTAACTAGGGCTCAATGCGTGATCGCATGGGTAACTTCACCATTAATTCTTATGGCCCTGAGTGTCCCATTTGAAATCACAAATACACTTAGTTGTTTGACGTGCAACCATCAGCTCCTTCGTCATACGCCATTACCCATACCAGGATTAAGTGCCATACGGATGGCTCCAAACAGTTCTCTGTGGATTACAGACAGTTAAGTGATGTCACAACTAAGTATGCCCTACCACTTCCTCGCATGAACGACTCTCGATGCTCATTTAGGCACCTCGATAATCTCCACCCATAGCATTCAGGCAAGATGTTGGCAGGCCCCTCTTCATTTCAGTTACACACAGAACATGTAATGTATTACAATAGGCCAGATGCATACTCTAGGCTCATGGATGTAGCTCTGATAAGACTAAAAAGACACATCTGGCATAATCTCGATGATGCTATTTTTTGTTTTTGTTTTTTTGCAGTAACTTGTGACCAGGACCTGGTATGGCATATTTTCTTCTATCTGACAGGCTTAGTTAAAATTAAATCCCTCCAGATGTACAGTCTGTCAAATATCCTGCTGGCCCACGTTTTTACCTGACAATACTTGGTGTAATAACGGCTGTTTGTTTGTGTGTGTGTGGGGGGGGGGGGGGGGGGGGGGGGGGAAGGTAAAACACGGGCGTGGATAATTTTGTTGTTCTACTTACTGCCTACAGTTTTAAATTATTAATAATACCATCTTACTATAAAGCAAAGGGAAAGACGATGTGAGAGACATATTGACCAACATAAAGAAGGATGTAGAGAGAGAAAGGGTGACAGACATACCCACATGTCTATTCTAGTTTGAATTTGAATTTATGTTAGCCAAATTTCAATTATATTTTATGTTTTTAATTTTAATTCTGCATTACCTAGGCACATCACCTAATGCATGGCGATTTCATATGACAAATGTTGAATATAGCCATTGCTTTGACGTAAATATGTGAGAAAGAGTTAATTCAGAGTGACAACTATGTGTATTAGCCTTAAGGTTGTATAATACCTCAACAGACACTGAAAAATGACAAAAGTACTACGGAGCCAAATTTGTGAAACTAATATTATGCTACTGCATAATAACTGCATTCCATTATACAGTATGTATAAATATATGACTAAATAACAAAAGCGCCATTATATTTGTTAAACAATAAATACACCTTATATTTGATTTGAGAAAATATTACATGGTGGTGATGTAAAATGTTTAAAAAAAAATAGTAACTAAGATATCTAAATCAATAATGCTAAGGAGCAGGTGGGTGCCTTGTGTTGTCACAGTCATAACACCTCCGAATATACAGTCTCTGCTTCTGAGTTCCTGTCTGTCTCTGCATACATTGCTCACTGGCTTTCTCACTTTCACTCTCTTTCTCCAACTATTGTATTGGTATGAACAAAATATATATATTTGACGCTAATTTTATAATACACAAGGTTTCTTAGCAAATCATAAACTAGCGTTAAACCAAAGTAACATAAGGGATAAAGTATTATGATTGAGAGAACAAACTTTCGTGTTGTGAAAATGGGTTGAGAGTCACAGTTAATATTGAGTTGGTGGGATGATGATTAAAGTGATCATGATTCAGAAAGTTTTGTATAATCAATTGCATGTATAGGTAAGATAGAAATAGGTTCATCATGGTTCTAAAATACAAGTAGCCAGAAAGAAACATTACAAATGATAACATATATTACTGCATTAAGCTAAATGGTAGAGGTATGACATGTCTGATTATATATTATACAATAAATTTACACCGAGGCACACTTGTTGGTAAAATATTTCCCTGACAATTACTGGTATACTAAACCCAAGATTTGTGGCACTCCTTCCGGAAGGTTTTACTGGAGAATGCGATGTTCATTCCGGTAGATAGCCCATAAAAAATTAAACACAAGAAACGTCCCAGATCCGGTGAAATGGAAGCATGGTATATTTCCCCTCCACCACCTCCTACCTTCCACCCTCATGTGTCCCACCCCCACGTCCCTCTCCTTCCCCTCCTTTCTCCTCCCACTTCCCCCATACTCATTTATTCTAATGTTTCCCTCCAATTTCCTCCTTCTTTGCTTTCTCCCGCCTTTTCACTTGATATTTGCTTTTTAAAACTATTTTATGTTTTTTCAATGTTCACATGTTCATTAAACAGGTTAAATATGTTCACATGGATCAGTAATATTGCTATATATGGTAAATATAGTACATTTTATCCAAATTGACCTTTAAGGGCGCCATTTTGAGGCTATTATGAGCCCTGAGAAAGAGGCCAGCTGTCGCAGGGAATGCAGGGGGGCTCCAACTACCGGCCACAGGCGGCAGGCACACACTGAGCTCTAAGAGAGGTCTCGCTCACTCGTGTGCAGCGTCACATAGAACCTACAGCAAAAAAAACACAAATTGCAAATTTTTACCGTTTGGCCTTCGTTTGCAAGATCCTTGCAAGATAACCAGATGTCATACAGGGTTCATTTAGGTGTCATTGGAAAGCTCTATCATAGTACTTTCACGGATGTATAATTGTATTATGCTCTGGCTCTTGCTTATGCATAACAAAAGAAAAAAAACATGAAATGAAGGTAAATTCGGGCAATTATGCCGGCACTGGAGGAGTTAAAGGCGTCAGACTGGTGGCTTTTTAAAAACCGTAATTCTAGTGCTTCCCTGGAGCAGCTGGCAACTGTTTCTTCTCGCTCTCCTCCCCCCACCCACCCTTACACACAGTCTTATAGCCTTTATTGCTCTGTCACTAGTTTGAGTGCAGGAATTACACATTTCTTGCGCGTAAGGTCTACCAACATGTTTCAGGGTAAATCCTGTGACCTTGTCTATTCAGCTTCAGTGCTAATCTAGTTGTTTCTGAATAACTTTCACTAAATATAGATAAACACTATATATTTACTAATGTAGAAAACAATAAACATAATAGTTTGAAAACTAAAGTATAAATGTGTTGGTAGCACTGGATAACTATGTCCAGTCTTTAACACCTAACGAGCGGCCTAGGCGGTAATTTATATGTACCGCCCAGCAGGGTATTTTTACCCTAAATAGGGTTGTTTACGTGATAATTTTCATGCCTAAATAAGACCCAGAGCATAAAACAAGTATCTATCCCTGAAAGGTCATAAACAGAGCTTTCCAATGACACCCCAACCATCCTTGTACGACCGCTAGTTTTTTTGCAATGATCGTGCAACACGAGTGCAAAAACCATGTAATTAGGTAGTTTCCCTACATAATTCCCTGTGTAGCGAGTGCGTGAGGGTGGGGGAGGGTGGGATACATGTCAGTAGGTCCACCGCGGTGGTCTGGAGCAGTCATACGCTTGCTACTCTCCTGCCACCACTTATCTCTCTCTCTCTCAGCAACATTACGTGCTGAAAATGGCACACGACGTAAGTTGTGAACCGCCAATTAGTCCAAATTTCTTTCACACGACATAAGTTGCGCGCCGCTAATAAAGGGTTAACAAACTAACACTGTCTCTTAGTCATCATGATTAGGAAAACGGTCCAGTAAGTTTGACTGTGTACCTGTTGCACTCATTGTCTATGGTCTGTACCTTTTTCCCCCACTATCTCCCTCTCCCAATACAATTTCTATTATATCAGGCTCTCTAGGTACCACTCACTAGTTCTCCCTTCCTCTCTCCTCTCTCTTTGTGCCAGTCTCTTCTCTCTCTGCCTTCATTTACTCCCTCACTCTCCCCTCCTCACTTGTTTTATCATGATCTCTCTCTGCCTCCTACATTCTCACGACCTCCCTCTCCCACACGCTTTCTACTAACGGGACTATGTTTTGCACTGTCACTATTTCTTTGTCTTCAGTAGATTTTGTATAATAATATCGTCATTGGCAATAGGTACAGCAACAAATTAAACCATATTCCTAGTCATGTGAACAGTCTTGTATACTGTTTAATGAACGATGACCACGTGTGACAGTGTTAATTAGTGAGAACTTCATTTCAGACAGATTCTTAAAGGTAACACTTAATTTCTACTTAATTTGATCATCAAGGCGAAGAGTTTCAATCGGCACACACCAGTTCGCCACTATGCAAGGATATCATTAGCCAATACTGTGTCACCTGTGTCTGTCCTGTGTATTATGGCAAATTATTGTATGCAATGTTCACATAGTGAAGACAACTACCTCTGTCATGAAGCAGGCAACATTAAAACAAGAATCTATAATTGATATGCCCCGAAAACAAAAAGGCACGCGAGCGCCGGAACGAGAAAGCGAGAACCAGACAGTCGCTGGACAGACCAGGGTCACGCCAGGAAGAGACAAGACGTTTCCTCCCACTCTCACCACAAAGAAGAGAGTGCGGTTCAACCTGCATGTCTGACCTCCCTGGCACTTTTCGCCTGTTCATCTATGTTCCCTCTTCCATGTTCCCTCTTCCATAATTATTATAATCTACCTGTCGGACAACACCTGTGTTCGTATATATATGTATGCAAATTATTATGATGTACTTGCCAGACAGCCCCTGTATTCTGTCTATTCCTATATACCTGTATTTTTTACTTTTCTCCCCTCATGACAAATAACTAGGGGAGAATAGATAAGTAGAAATTAAGAAAAACTCATATCTTCGCTACCGAAGAAAGCAATGCCAGATGAAACCATTATTATGCCTGTATAAAAACTATGTTATGCAATAAGATGTGAACCTATACCTCAATAGATCTTGGAACACTGTTTTTCCACATATATATACACATGCCTTTTTTTGACACTCTTCAACTAGTTTTGCTAGTTACACAAAACCACACATGCTTCCTTCTAAATGAATACCCTGTACCTAATTGTCTCCACGTAAAAATAATGCGGGAGATCTGCCGCTCCCGTGCCCCGAGAGAGGGCGCTCCGTACGCTTAAATACCCCGGTGGTACACACACCCCCACCCACGTGTACACCCAGGCTTACCAACACGAACCGGGAAAGTTAGATATGTACACACTTCTGTAGATAACACAATGCCGAGGGAGATTTATATATTCTTATACCTAAAGATACTACCAACCAAGATTCGTAGCAAAGTCCACCCACCACCACGACGAGAAGGAGAGGGAAGGATAAACACTGTCTCGCACGCATCATAGCCCTCACCTGTTGGTGCACACGACACCCCTTTGGTACACACGACACCTCAAAGTCCTCCGCGAGAGTACCGATTTCATATTTTCCTTTACTTGACTCACTATTATTGTTTTCCAGAGTTCTATTGAGTTTATATAGACCACCTATGAATTTATAATTAACCTTTGATGAAGTACCCTACTCTAGGAGCTATAATGGACCTTACTCATCACCCCATCACCGAGTAATACAATTGTATTGAAGGAGACCTTGACCAGCAGAACAAGAAGGGGTCAAGGACCCCATCTAGGATAACTCCCCATGCCCTTACCATCCTAGACGTACCACAGGAGTGCACTCAGTAATCCGCAATACCAGTTCAGGATTTCTGAGGAAAATTAGGCAACTATTGAGGCTTCAAAAAGTATTGGCTTACGAATTTAATATTGCTCTCCATTCAGTTAGACTAATACGGCTTGCCGAAAAGTCCAGATACTCTCTGTAAAACCCTAAACTAGGGATCCTTGTTAGAATCAGGCCTGCCTAGCTAACTTGGAGATCCTACTTAGGCGGTTACTAGTTAGTCTAGTGAAGGATGTATACGGCCTGCCGATAAGTCTCAGTCCACGTTAACCCACCAACCCAAATACTAGGGATCTCGTTAGAATCAGGCCTGCCTAGCTAACGTAGAGACCCTACTTAGGCGGTTACTAGTTAGTCTAGTGGAGGATGTATACGGTCTGCCAATATTCCTTCTGAGACTATCAGTCCCCGTTAACCCACCAACCCTATACTAGGGATCTCGTTAGAATCAGGCCTGCCTAGCTAACGTAGAGACCCTACATAGGCGGTTACTAGTTAGTCTAGTGAAGGATGTATACGGCCTGCCGATATTCCTTCTGAGACTAACAGTCCCCGTTAACCCACCAGCCCTATAATAGGGATCTCGTTAGAATCAGGCCTGCCTAGCTAATGTGGAGACCCTACTTAGGCGGTTACTAGTTAGTCTAGTGAAGGAGGTATACGGCCTGCCGATATTCCTTCTGAGACTACCAGTCCCCGTTAACCCACAAACCCTATCCTAGGGATCTCGTTAGACCTGCCTAGCTAACGTAGATATCCTACTTAGGCGGTGACTAGCTAGTCGAGAGAGAGAAGTGTACGGCCTGCCGAAACTTTCTCCTCAGACTATAAGTTGTCGACAGCACCATCTCTAGAAGAAGTTGATGTAGCGGCCTGCTGTCCTCAATATTCTCTAGAGTGGGAAGTACCAGTGTCCTTGTCGAGGAACTTTGTCATCGTTCGGCCTGCCGACGTGACATAGGCTCCGCCGCGAGGTTACAGTTTCCATAGTGAAAAGTAGAGAGACTACAGCCTGCCGCCCTCTCTATTATTCTCTATTTAAAGTGGACACTGCCACTCGGCACAGGTAGTCTCAAGTCTCTAAGACCGCTGTGTTAGAGATAGGGCTTGGTGAGATACCCTCACAGGCACTCTGCAGAGACAAGTCCTTGGTGCACTGAGTCTGTGGCATCCCATATGACTGTGCAATTTAAAGGTTTAAACACCGCCCCGGGTCCCCGAACCTCTCATAAAGATCAGCGCAGACAGTAATATCAATCCAACTGAAATTCCTGCGTTCGTCCGATATCGACCACATAAGACTCGATATTTAAGATCCTAGTCCGAGAGTACCTTAACAGGACTTCATCAACGGTTGATATACTGATCAAAACAGTCAAGTAGTTTCTCCTACCTCTGAAATACTCACGTTAGTTCGGTATGGTGCCCAACAGTAGTTCGCCAGATGGTTACTATATGTTACAGAGCCATACTTAAGATCTCAAGCCCAATCAACCCATCTGTAACTACTTCACACAGCCGGCCCACCTAGACGGCCTGTGGGGAAGCAACCAACGAGAACCAACCACCTCCCGAAGTGTTCACCGGAGACATCCAGCGAGAAGTTACAACGCCGGGAGACCAAGAGAAGAAGATAGAATGACAGCAAGTAGGAAAAGTGTCGAGTGAGCGAAATAAACAGAGTTCCCCTATAAGTAGCTTAAATGCGTATAAATCTGCACCAGTGTTAATAAGCGGGTCTTAAAGCTACAAGTTGTACCACCATACAGTACGAGTGATACGGATCAATAATTTGTCACCCACCAGTGAATCCATTTCTAATTAAGAAATTTTTAACATATTTTTGAGACTTCAGCGACTCTGCCGAAATTTACCAAAGTGCTAGAAAATATTTCAGTCTACCAGTGACTCTCCATTTTCTATACCACGCAGCTGCATACCTATTGGGGTACGTGACCTTGAACTTTAACCCTCCTGGCCCGGTTGTCATTTTAAAATGACACCACGAATTACGGGCAGGAGCCCGGGTGTCATTTTAAAATCTGTAAAGCCTATTCAGCTTGGTCTGAACGCCGTGCGTCCGACGCATGTAAACAAAGCCGATCGTTACGTCACCGCACCTCCGAAAACAAGAAAGAGAAGACTCGTTTGTTATTGTATGTCTGTATGCCGTTGTTTCAGTAGTGAAAAGATCGTCATATTGCTAACATCGCCTGCAAGTGCTCTCCACTGAAATCGTCATCACAACTGAACCAGTTGACATAGAGAGCTCTACTCAACGCCAGTCTACAGATTGGAAACCGCACTACATTTATAGATGCGTGGGAAATTTCTAGCAGTTAAACTAAACAAAAATACGGTAGCCTAGGCCTAGACGTTTTTCGGCCAGATCGCCCGGGTAGCCCACACTGTCATTTTGAGAGCCTGCCCGGGCCAGGAGGGTTAAACACTGTGACATTCCTGAAAGAAAATGAAAGTGATCACTCCACTACTAGAAACACTTCTTCCTCGTCCACCCTAATGTCTTAAAAACTATCTCGCAGATATAGTGTAGTTGGCCAGTAATAAGTGCTCCCTATCTAGCTCCGCGACTGTGCTAGGAGTCAGTGATAAAATTAAGTGCTATTTCACTGGCAGTGATATGTGTCATATATGTTCAGTTCCAGACTATTTCTCCAATATAGTGCAAGAGAAATAAAGCTGTATTATTAAACCATATCTTGTAGTATACTTATCCTCTGTTTTACTTTCGTATTATATGTACGTATTTGAACTTGGAAGTCCCAGTGGAGTAGAACTCACCATATCCAATTGTTAATCCTGCATAAAATCAGGGTATAACAATAATCATGAAACTCGAGTAAAGGTATTTTGTGGCAGCCAGCAGGTTTTATACGTGTTGCCAATCTATCAATATGCTGTGCTTAACCTTCTCACGTTCTTGACGCAATTTTGAGCCTATTAGGGATACTTTAAAGCCTTTGTTACCATCAGGGGTATTTAGAAACCTTTAGTTTAGTTACTTCAACCTCTGCAGTTGTCTTTGAGTTAGCTGTGGGCAGAAAACTAATTTTGGAGAGGTAATTATAAGAGTGAGAGAACTCTATTTAGTATTGCTAATCTGGCAACCTCTGCGTCATATTGTCGTGAGAGGGTTAAGGGGAGCATCCGCCATGTTTTTCAAAATGGCCCTATTATATTTATACAGGTGATAGATACCACTTCTAGGAACAACAAATCCAAAAATGAATAAAATCGAACCAATAGTTTTTTCGCTACCTCGAATTTTCGCATTTTTGGCAAATTTTCAAACCGCTAAAACCTTTTTTATTTTTGGTCCAATTTTAATAAGTAGGATATAATTGGAAAGAGGAGAAAAAGTGCAATACTTGTTTGTGACAGATTTTTTATACACCCTATATAGTTTTGCCACTAATATATTTTTTTGTTTTTTGAAAGTTTTGAAAGGTTGCAAGCCTCTTGTCAAAAAAGGTATTGGTGCATCAAAAATCTGTCACAAATTGATATTGCATTTTTTCTCCTCTTTCCAATGATATCTTACTTATTAAAATTGGACAAAAAATAAAAAAGTTTTAGGGAAAAGTGTTCGAGTAACTATAGTTTTGAGAAAAGGCGGAAAACTAAATTTATCCATTACCCAACGATTCCTCTCTCAAATGACGATTTATTGCAACTGTTTGCTCTTCATTGATTTGATACATGCTCTGGCACTAAAATCCAGTGCAATTTACTAAGTCTAAGTGAATAATATGCCACCTGGACCCCCCAAAAGGTATTTTATTCATTTGGCGTCAATGGCGTCATGAACTGCGCACCACATTTATGCCAAGTTAGGCCATTTTCGATTATTCTAGGATGTGTTAGGGTTGATTTGGATGGGTTAGATCTGTTTAGTGTTGAATATATAATATGTTTGTGCATGTCTTGGCATCTGGATGATGATGATGGCTTGGATGATGATGATAGCTTAGATGATGAGGTCTAGGGACTCACCCTCACTCTCCAAGGTTCAGTTGAGGTGCCAGATACCTCTGTTGACTGTAATTTGTCTATATTTGTGCATAATAACGCAATTGTAATGGTTACTATCGTTCATACCACGATACCACACATACGCCGTGAGTGCGGGGGGGGGGGTTCCTGTATTTAGGGTATTTTTTATGTTACGAGTCTAAAACTTTGCCACATCACTCCTACAGTGTTCCCAGCACTGCAATAAAAATCTCAAATTCAGATTTTCCAATCCACACCAGTTTGGGCCATGGTGGACGCTCCCCTTAGCCCTCAATGCACCAGCGCCGGACGCGAGTCGACGGCATTGTAAATCCCTGCCAGTACCAGCGTCGGCTATAGTCAACAGCCTTTATTGACTATTGATAGAAGGCTTGTAGAGGGTTCAGATTTGTAAGGGAACTGCTTTAAGATCCCACGGAATATTACCGACGGTTTGCAATCCCCAAGTCCAGCCACGTGCGTGTGGGTGCGCGCGGGAATGATTTTCAAGTATTTTGCCTACCCATCACCCCATGTTAATTGCGACTTTCAACCGGCCCCCCAGGACCCCTAAATGACCTAGGTGAGCATTTTTGTTTTCCTCCATTACTAACCTATCCCATGTGCTTTCAGGAAAATTAAAAATAAATGACAAGTGACTGGGTCTGGAGTGTGCATTTTTAATAAATCAGCTGAGGTTCATCGGGTTAACCTTAGAAATACGCCATTTATGTTTTCGAAAGCAATATTACTGCTCCATGTGTGTATATTTTACTTGTATAATCAACATGTGAACATTAAAGACCAGAAAGTAGGTGTAAACAGCAAATATCCAGTCAAAATCAATATCTATATATAGTGTCTCATGAGACACTAGTGCAGCATTTCTTAACCTGGGGTGCGCGCCCCCCTGGGGGGCCCCCCTGGGGGGCGCGCACCCCAGGTTAAGAAATGCTGCACTAGTGTCTCATGAGACACTATATATAGATATTGATTTTGACTGGATATTTGCTGTTTACACCTACTTTCTGGTCTTTAATGTTCACATGTTGATTATACAAGTAAAATATACACACATGGAGCAGTAATATTGCTTTCGAAAACATAAATGGCGTATTTCTAAGGTTAACCCGATGAACCTCAGCTGATTTATTAAAAATGCACACTCCAGACCCAGTCACTTGTCATTTATTTTTAATTTTCCTGAAAGCACATGGGATAGGTTAGTAATGGAGGAAAACAAAAATGCTCACCTAGGTCATTTAGGGGTCCTGGGGGCCGGTTGAAAGTCGCAATTAACATGGGGTGATGGGTAGGCAAAATACTTGAAAATCATTCCCGCGCGCACCCACACGCACGTGGCTGGACTTGGGGATTGCAAACCGTCGGTAATATTCCGTGGGATCTTAAAGCAGTTCCCTTACAAATCTGAACCCTCTACAAGCCTTCTATCAATAGTCAATAAAGGCTGTTGACTATAGCCGACGCTGGTACTGGCAGGGATTTACAATGTCGTCGACTCGCGTCCGGCGCTGGTGCATTGAGGGCTAAGGGGAGCGTCCACCATGGCCCAAACTGGTGTGGATTGGAAAATCTGAATTTGAGATTTTTATTGCAGTGCTGGGAACACTGTAGGAGTGATGTGGCAAAGTTTTAGACTCGTAACATAAAAAATACCCTAAATACAGGAACCCCCCCCCCCCGCACTCACGGCGTATGTGTGGTATCGTGGTATGAACGATAGTAACCATTACAATTGCGTTATTATGCACAAATATAGACAAATTACAGTCAACAGAGGTATCTGGCACCTCAACTGAACCTTGGAGAGTGAGGGTGAGTCCCTAGACCTCATCATCTAAGCTATCATCATCCAAGCCATCATCATCATCCAGATGCCAAGACATGCACAAACATATTATATATTCAACACTAAACAGATCTAACCCATCCAAATCAACCCTAACACATCCTAGAATAATCGAAAATGGCCTAACTTGGCATAAATGTGGTGCGCAGTTCATGACGCCATTGACGCCAAATGAATAAAATACCTTTTGGGGGGTCCAGGTGGCATATTATTCACTTAGACTTAGTAAATTGCACTGGATTTTAGTGCCAGAGCATGTATCAAATCAATGAAGAGCAAACAGTTGCAATAAATCGTCATTTGAGAGAGGAATCGTTGGGTAATGGATAAATTTAGTTTTCCGCCTTTTCTCAAAACTATAGTTACTCGAACACTTTTCCCTAAAACTTTTTTATTTTTTGTCCAATTTTAATAAGTAAGATATCATTGGAAAGAGGAGAAAAATGCAATATCAATTTGTGACAGATTTTTGATGCACCAATACCTTTTTTGACAAGAGGCTTGCAACCTTTCAAAACTTTCAAAAAACAAAAAAATATATTAGTGGCAAAACTATATAGGGTGTATAAAAAATCTGTCACAAACAAGTATTGCACTTTTTCTCCTCTTTCCAATTATATCCTACTTATTAAAATTGGACCAAAAATAAAAAAGGTTTTAGCGGTTTGAAAATTTGCCAAAAATGCGAAAATTCGAGGTAGCGAAAAAACTATTGGTTCGATTTTATTCATTTTTGGATTTGTTGTTCCTAGAAGTGGTATCTATCACCTGTATAAATATAATAGGGCCATTTTGAAAAACATGGCGGATGCTCCCCTTAACCCTCTCACGACAATATGACGCAGAGGTTGCCAGATTAGCAATACTAAATAGAGTTCTCTCACTCTTATAATTACCTCTCCAAAATTAGTTTTCTGCCCACAGCTAACTCAAAGACAACTGCAGAGGTTGAAGTAACTAAACTAAAGGTTTCTAAATACCCCTGATGGTAACAAAGGCTTTAAAGTATCCCTAATAGGCTCAAAATTGCGTCAAGAACGTGAGAAGGTTAAGCACAGCATATTGATAGATTGGCAACACGTATAAAACCTGCTGGCTGCCACAAAATACCTTTACTCGAGTTTCATGATTATTGTTATACCCTGATTTTATGCAGGATTAACAATTGGATATGGTGAGTTCTACTCCACTGGGACTTCCAAGTTCAAATACGTACATATAATACGAAAGTAAAACAGAGGATAAGTATACTACAAGATATGGTTTAATAATACAGCTTTATTTCTCTTGCACTATATTGGAGAAATAGTCTGGAACTGAACATATGACACATATCACTGCCAGTGAAATAGCACTTAATTTTATCACTGACTCCTAGCACAGTCGCGGAGCTAGATAGGGAGCACTTATTACTGGCCAACTACACTATATCTGCGAGATAGTTTTTAAGACATTAGGGTGGACGAGGAAGAAGTGTTTCTAGTAGTGGAGTGATCACTTTCATTTTCTTTCAGGAATGTCACAGTGTTTAACCCTCCTGGCCCGGGCAGGCTCTCAAAATGACAGTGTGGGCTACCCGGGCGATCTGGCCGAAAAACGTCTAGGCCTAGGCTACCGTATTTTTGTTTAGTTTAACTGCTAGAAATTTCCCACGCATCTATAAATGTAGTGCGGTTTCCAATCTGTAGACTGGCGTTGAGTAGAGCTCTCTATGTCAACTGGTTCAGTTGTGATGACGATTTCAGTGGAGAGCACTTGCAGGCGATGTTAGCAATATGACGATCTTTTCACTACTGAAACAACGGCATACAGACATACAATAACAAACGAGTCTTCTCTTTCTTGTTTTCGGAGGTGCGGTGACGTAACGATCGGCTTTGTTTACATGCGTCGGACGCACGGCGTTCAGACCAAGCTGAATAGGCTTTACAGATTTTAAAATGACACCCGGGCTCCTGCCCGTAATTCGTGGTGTCATTTTAAAATGACAACCGGGCCAGGAGGGTTAAAGTTCAAGGTCACGTACCCCAATAGGTATGCAGCTGCGTGGTATAGAAAATGGAGAGTCACTGGTAGACTGAAATATTTTCTAGCACTTTGGTAAATTTCGGCAGAGTCGCTGAAGTCTCAAAAATATGTTAAAAATTTCTTAATTAGAAATGGATTCACTGGTGGGTGACAAATTATTGATCCGTATCACTCGTACTGTATGGTGGTACAACTTGTAGCTTTAAGACCCGCTTATTAACCCTTAATTAGCGGCGAGCAACATAAGTCGAGTTAAAAAAAGCTGGACTATGTGGCGGCGCTCGACATAGGTCGAGTGGCAATTTCAGCACGTAATGTGGCTGAGAGAGAGAGACAAGTGGTGGCAGGAGACTAGCGAGCGTATGACTGCTCCAGACCACCGCGGCGAACCTACTGACACAAATCTCAGCTCCCTCCTCCCTCTCTCACTCGCTACATACTCAATTATGTACCGAAACTACCGAATTACCTGCTTTTTGCACTCGCGTTGCACGGTTATTGCAAGAAAACTATCCATCATACAAGGATCGTTATGGTGTCATTCGAAAGCTCTGTTTATGCCCTTTCAGGGATAGGTACTTGTTTTACGTTCTGGGTCTTATTTAGGCATGAAAATGATCACGTAAACAGCCCTATTTTGGCTAAAAACACCCCGCTGTGCGGTACATATAATAAACCGCATAGGCCGCTCGTAAGGTGTTAACACTGGTGCAGATTTATACGCATTTAAGCTACTTATAGGGGAACTCTGTTTATTTCGCTCACTCGACACTTTTCCTACTTGCTGTCATTCTATCTTCTTCTCTTGGTCTCCCGGCGTTGTAACTTCTCGCTGGATGTCTCCGGTGAACACTTCGGGAGGTGGTTGGTTCTCGTTGGTTGCTTCCCCACAGGCCGTCTAGGTGGGCCGGCTGTGTGAAGTAGTTACAGATGGGTTGATTGGGCTTGAGATCTTAAGTATGGCTCTGTAACATATAGTAACCATCTGGCGAACTACTGTTGGGCACCATACCGAACTAACGTGAGTATTTCAGAGGTAGGAGAAACTACTTGACTGTTTTGATCAGTATATCAACCGTTGATGAAGTCCTGTTAAGGTACTCTCGGACTAGGATCTTAAATATCGAGTCTTATGTGGTCGATATCGGACGAACGCAGGAATTTCAGTTGGATTGATATTACTGTCTGCGCTGATCTTTATGAGAGGTTCGGGGGACCCGGGGCGGTGTTTAAACCTTTAAATTGCACAGTCATATGGGATGCCACAGACTCAGTGCACCAAGGACTTGTCTCTGCAGAGTGCCTGTGAGGGTATCTCACCAAGCCCTATCTCTAACACAGCGGTCTTAGAGACTTGAGACTACCTGTGCCGAGTGGCAGTGTCCACTTTAAATAGAGAATAATAGAGAGGGCGGCAGGCTGTAGTCTCTCTACTTTTCACTATGGAAACTGTAACCTCGCGGCGGAGCCTATGTCACGTCGGCAGGCCGAACGATGACAAAGTTCCTCGACAAGGACACTGGTACTTCCCACTCTAGAGAATATTGAGGACAGCAGGCCGCTACATCAACTTCTTCTAGAGATGGTGCTGTCGACAACTTATAGTCTGAGGAGAAAGTTTCGGCAGGCCGTACACTTCTCTCTCTCGACTAGCTAGTCACCGCCTAAGTAGGATATCTACGTTAGCTAGGCAGGTCTAACGAGATCCCTAGGATAGGGTTTGTGGGTTAACGGGGACTGGTAGTCTCAGAAGGAATATCGGCAGGCCGTATACCTCCTTCACTAGACTAACTAGTAACCGCCTAAGTAGGGTCTCCACATTAGCTAGGCAGGCCTGATTCTAACGAGATCCCTATTATAGGGCTGGTGGGTTAACGGGGACTGTTAGTCTCAGAAGGAATATCGGCAGGCCGTATACATCCTTCACTAGACTAACTAGTAACCGCCTATGTAGGGTCTCTACGTTAGCTAGGCAGGCCTGATTCTAACGAGATCCCTAGTATAGGGTTGGTGGGTTAACGGGGACTGATAGTCTCAGAAGGAATATTGGCAGACCGTATACATCCTCCACTAGACTAACTAGTAACCGCCTAAGTAGGGTCTCTACGTTAGCTAGGCAGGCCTGATTCTAACGAGATCCCTAGTATTTGGGTTGGTTGGTTAACGTGGACTGAGACTTATCGGCAGGCCGTATACATCCTTCACTAGACTAACTAGTAACCGCCTAAGTAGGATCTCCAAGTTAGCTAGGCAGGCCTGATTCTAACAAGGATCCCTAGTTTAGGGTTTTACAGAGAGTATCTGGACTTTTCGGCAAGCCGTATTAGTCTAACTGAATGGAGAGCAATATTAAATTCGTAAGCCAATACTTTTTGAAGCCTCAATAGTTGCCTAACTTTCCTCAGAAATCCTGAACTGGTATTGCGGATTACTGAGTGCACTCCTGTGGTACGTCTAGGATGGTAAGGGCATGGGGAGTTATCCTAGATGGGGTCCTTGACCCCTTCTTGTTCTGCTGGTCAAGGTCTCCTTCAATACAATTGTATTACTCGGTGATGGGGTGATGAGTAAGGTCCATTATAGCTCCTAGAGTAGGGTACTTCATCAAAGGTTAATTATAAATTCATAGGTGGTCTATATAAACTCAATAGAACTCTGGAAAACAATAATAGTGAGTCAAGTAAAGGAAAATATGAAATCGGTACTCTCGCGGAGGACTTTGAGGTGTCGTGTGTACCAAAGGGGTGTCGTGTGCACCAACAGGTGAGGGCTATGATGCGTGCGAGACAGTGTTTATCCTTCCCTCTCCTTCTCGTCGTGGTGGTGGGTGGACTTTGCTACGAATCTTGGTTGGTAGTATCTTTAGGTATAAGAATATATAAATCTCCCTCGGCATTGTGTTATCTACAGAAGTGTGTACATATCTAACTTTCCCGGTTCGTGTTGGTAAGCCTGGGTGTACACGTGGGTGGGGGTGTGTGTACCACCGGGGTATTTAAGCGTACGGAGCGCCCTCTCTCGGGGCACGGGAGCGGCAGATCTCCCGCATTATTTTTACGTGGAGACAATTAGGTACAGGGTATTCATTTAGAAGGAAGCATGTGTGGTTTTGTGTAACTAGCTGGCTTAATAATCCAGAAGGGTTCATAGCCTCTGAAGTCCTATTTTAACTAAGAAACTCCCTAGAGTATGCAGTACATGTTTTACCCTTTGAGAGAGGTGGTCCCGAGCAAGGTGTAGGTGTTGTCTATCTTGGTGTTTCCTTGGTAAAGTCGCTTGTAGGTGGTTCCTGTATCAGCCCACCTCACATCCATGGCCGCCCAGATTGTCACCACCACCGCCCACCTCCTCAACACCACGCGGACTACCATCATCATCACCCACATCTGTAAGAAAATATGCAGTAGTATCATTAACTTCAAAACGGCGAGCTGTGTGTAGTGAACACCATGTAACTGGGCGGCAATATTAGGCTCCATTCCCGCCTAAAAATCGTAATTTTACGATAAATATCGTTATTACTTATTCATATGCGCCTATTTTACGTTTAATATGAAGATAATAACATGCTACAACACTAAAACAAGTAGGAATAGTGTTTGGATGGTCAAAATCGCGAATTATTGCCGACCGGTCATTCATGAAATGTGAGGCAGCCGCGACGTATATCCTCCCCTCTCGGTGCCTGGAGAGAGACTGAGGGTGGGAAGCTGGTCTGTCTCTCTCTGTCTCTCTCTCTCTCTCTTTCCCACGCATAGACACACGCAACACCACACCCTAGGATTGGTTTGGAGTTATTGGCATGGTAAATACACCAATGAATATGGTAATAAGAGGACAAAAAGGTGATAATTGAAGGGGGGGGGGGGGAAGGAGGGGATTTTGACACATGTGGAGGAGTGATAGGAGGTATGGAGGGGAATTATCTAACTTAAACACCATTTCTTTTTTTTTAAGTGCTACTGGGGCCTTTTAAAAAAAAATTGGGGGGCTTGGCTCCTATGAGGACACTCGCCTTCACTCTACCGTGCTACCGTGCTACCGCCAGACGCTGCAGACGCTCTGTCAACGCTCTCACGATATCGATCATAATTTGAGTATTAACTACTCATCCTCTTCATTCTTGTGCATGAAAGGTGGTTAAGAGCACGTTTAACCATCCTGTAGCTTAGTAAGTAACACTGCACGATATTTCGCTGTGTATTGACTGATAAACTTTGTGTTTATCACAAGACTCCTGCTCGGACAGGGCGCCACTAGCGCCATCTGTTGTTTTGTTTTGCTTTGTAAACAAACGCTCTCCTATTACTATTTTATATAAAATCGTAGCCCCTAATTTTACCCATTACCTACTGTAGTAAGTATCTATTTAACTGCCTTGTATGTAAGTAAAGCTTTGCATATTAATTTGCTAATAAACAATATTGTTTACTAACTAACCTGCCTACAGAGACTAACGCCGACGCCATTTTGTAAACAAACCTTTTTTGGGGATTATACATATTAAATTCCAGCAAATTTTGTACCAAATTTAAGTGCATTCATTTATCTTTTCCCCCTAGATATATTCTTGACTTTTTCTCCTCAGACTGATTTTACTTTAAGCTAAGGGTGGTATTTGTACAAACTAACCTAGCCTAACCCAACCTGCCAAGCTTTTGACCTAACCCAAACCTAGCCTAGCCTATATCCAGCCAATCTGTTTTATTATTAACTCTTGTAGATATTGTATTTAGTATCCTACTGTAGCTATACAGTATATATCTGTAATTTTAGTTGTTGCTTGCACGATCTTGTAATAACCTTTGACTGATACACTTTTTTTATCTAAAAAGAGTAGGCTACTGCTTTACTAGGCTACAGTGACACCAGGGCCATCTGTTGACACAGTATATTAACCCCTTGTGTGCAGTCACACTTTATTTTTATATAATCTCTATTTGGTGAATTGTATATTTAGTTACATATTCTGTTATACATATATTTGTTTAAGGTTAGGTTATCACACCTGGTAGCCTATTTCTGCGAATTTCAATTTTATTATTTTCGGTTAGGCTATTCAACGCTGGTAGCCTATTATTGCGTATTTCAATTTTATTATTTTCGGTTAGGCTATTCAACGCTGGTAGCCTATTATTGCGTATTTCAATTTTTAAAAAAACTTTTGGTTAGGCTATCGCCCCTGGAAGCCTAATTCTGCGTATCTCAACATTTTTGTTTTCGGTTAGGCTATCACCCCTGATAACCTATTTCTGCGTATTTCAGCATATTTGTTTTCGGTTGAAGTGATTGAAGTGTTTTTAAAGTGAGTGAAGTGTTTTAAAGTGAGTTAATTGTTTTTTAAGTGAGTGAAGTGATCTGAAGAAAGTGACTGTCACCATGCCTCGCGCTTGTGCAAACTGCGCCGGTAGGTTTGGTGAGTCCATGTTTGCTACTATCGATCTTCAAGTCTGCCGGCTCTGCCAGCAACGAGAGAATTTTACAGTGAAATTAGATGAAGCCTACAACAAGATCAACGTCCTCACCATGAAGCTGGAATCACTCCAAGAGTTTGTAACACTCAACGTTGGAGTACCACAAACTTCAATTGTCACCGCAACTCCAGCAGCCACCAAGGCCCCAACGTCAACTGCCAACAATTCAACGCCTACAGTAGCCACTTCAGCTGATGTTTCCGATACTCAAGATACAAATAATGACTCTCTTCCCCCTCAAGACAAATTCCGTGTCGTGAGGAACAACGTTTGCCCCAAGACCAGGAAACACATACCGATTACCGAGTGTCAAAACCGTTTCCAGATACTCGCAGACTCAGATGACGAAGAGGAAATAGAAGAAGTCCGGCTCGTGGGAGACTCGATGATACGTGGTCAGCTCACAGAGTTTTGCGCCAGGGCACCTAAGACCAGGAAGCGTTTTTGTATCCCTGGTGGTGGTGTGGATGACGTAGTTGCAGCAGTTGACGAAGTATCAAAGCTGGCCCCTGCTAATACAATGTACGTCATCCACGTTGGATCCAACGATGTACAGCGAACCCGGTCAGAAGATTTGCTTTTAAAGTACCAGCAGCTGATCAAGTCGTTTAAGGAGAAGTCATCAAGGATCATCGTCTCAGGAATTGTCCCCCGGCTCGGTGTAGAGAGCCGATTTTACAACATAGCCACCAGCACAAATCGTTGTCTAGCAAACCTCTGCAGGAAAGAGAACGTGGGATTCGTCGACACCTGGGACAATTTCTACTACGATGACTATTTGTTTTCGGACGATGGAGTTCATCTGAACCAGGTGGGAGCAGCACGTTTTGGGCGTCTTCTCAATGATGCGGTGAAGGATTTTCGGAGAAGAAATCGACTCAGCACAGGACAACCAGGAAGGAGGACCGAAGACAGCGAGGACGGCAACCTACAAAGGAATTAAATTCTAATCCGTCAAGAACCGCGAATTTGGATAAAGCTCCACCAACACGACCCAAATTCAAAACCGTCAGGGATAACGACAGAGGACCGAGGACAGCCATAAATGTAAATGTAGATCCGACCAGAACCAAAAATTCGGCATCGACAATATGAACTGTAGTAAGTACTTCACTATCGACCAATCTAATTACACGCGGGGAAACGGTTGCAAAATTATTAGTAAATCTTTTAACTCGCACGAATCTAAGAATTTCTTCTTCAATCGAGTTGTCAACTTGTGGAATGGGCTTCCCCGAGACGTTATAGACTGCATCACCGTTGATTCATTTAAATTCCGCCTAGACAAATATCTCGCATCAAACCCGCGACTGACTGCGTTTGTAAATGAATAACTTTATCCTCCCCTCAGTTACTAACCCATATGTCCCCTACTAACTTCCTAGTCCTGCCACGTTAGTGGCAGGGCAGTAGTTCCCTTTCCAATGTTCCCTTACCCACTCTAAACCACTGTTTGGACACTTGATCCTCAGTGTTTTGGAGGACAAGCAGCCTAGAAGGGTCACTAGATCTGTTGTTGCTTGATTTCCTTTGTACTCCTTTGTACTCCTTTGTACTACAGACTCATATGAGGACGCTCGCCGTCCATGGGTTAACACCACCACATTCACCATAACTATTCTTGGCTGTTTGTTAACCCTTTGTGTATAGGAAGATGCATTTCTTCATTATGGCTATCATTAAACATTGCCTTTAGTTTAGGAAAGATCTCTAGAGTCAAAGGACTGCAAACTATCTCAAACACAGATCTTAAACATACGGAAAGGATAACAATCTGTGATATTGTTACGACCGGGGCTACAAATAAAACAAGGGCACTTAATGATTGGACTAGTAATAGGGCACTATGCAACAACGGTACGCTAGATCCAAACCCTTGAACTTATATGCGGGCTAACAAAAACACCTATACCCTCCAAAGTTAAGCTGCAATAACGGGGTATCCTTAACTGGGCATAAATGTACTCTACTTCAGGCTAACTCACACTGGTATAGCCTGATAACAACAAGATGCAAGTTACGTTAAAATGCACAAAAGGGAAGCTATGGAAAGATCAATTAAATCACTGCAAGATTTAATACAATAAAAAGATGCTTCAATACAGTTACTCTAAACAACAATAAACTCTTCACTCCTATCTGAAAGAAAGTGAAGTCTAGTCCTACAGCATAGACCTGGATACTTCTGAAGAAAGTCTGATGCTCATAAGATGCTCGTATCTTAAATGATATAAAGGCAGGAGGCAGGACACCATACGTGTAAACTGAATACACTAAAAGATAGGACATATAATGTTAACTGACACGGGAATACTATAAATGCGCAACGGCAGTAATGCTCGACACAAAAAAGAAGTACTTCCTCACCAACGAAACAGTCTACTATGGTTGTGCAATTCAACAACAACCTAGACTAATAAATGCCGTGAATAATAATGCATACATATCATAAAGGGCCCATGTCCTAACTAGTGTCTGCTAGGCAAATAAAGTCTAGCTGGGATATCAAGGTTAGGAAACTGTGGCTGAGCAAGACTGGCTCATAGCCTAGCGTTGTCCTTAACCCGTTGAGACCCAGCGTCGCACGTGTTGCGTCGGCAGTCTTTGATCACCAACTCCCAGCGACGCATCACGTGCGTCCGACATATAAAAAACACTTACGTGGCTCGTAAGGTAGGAAATGGCGGGAGAATAGGAGGGGGAGGTACCGTAGTGTGTGTGGGAGCCGGGCCAGTAGGTGTGAGCGGGCCGAGACAGCCGCGCGGCTGGTGGTGGTGGGCTTAGTGGGGATAGTTTACACCCCTAGTTTACCGCCACTTTGAACCTTCATTACTCCGGTCGTATGGGAGCTAGAGGCTTGAGATTTATGTGAGATACTCCTTAGGATGTATGCCGTACAATGCCATACTCAGTTTTTACCCTAGTGCTCCCGGGTGGGTGGTCATGCGGGGGAGACGAACTATTGAAACCCCCCCCCCCCGCCCCCCCAAATGACCGAAATGAGTTTTTTTTTATTTGTGTGTTCATTTCTCACCATTCTCTTCCATTTTGGCTCAACAAATTTTTTTGAAGCTCCTCCCCCCCAAAAAAAAATGTCAGGTGATTTTTTTTTGTTTTTTTTTTCATTTCTCATCCTTGTCTTCCATTTTAGCAAACAAAAAAAATAAGTTAAAATGGCTTGGGACTGGGGTGAACAAAATATTATAACTAGCCGGGGCTCTACGGGTTAAGGCGGTATGATTAAAGCTACGTTAATGACGGGAATGCTCTCTTGGTAGATCCAGATCTCAAGTATCTGGTACTACCCTGGCGATCCCTCTAAAGTCAAGCAAAGAGGCAGCACTGTGTTCTAAGGTAGTAGGCAAATGCCCTCTTACAACACGATGCTGCACTCGCAAAAGGCACAACCAAAAGGACAACCTAGGCTACCACAGAAACTGTCGAAGTCGTGTAGGTATAAGCGAACCATACACACATCGGTGACAACGACAACAGAAGCCTTATCCCAGTCTAGCATTAAATAACCCAGCAGAGCACTAAATCAATAATGGAGACACACACCGAGTTCTTAACCTCTACTAACTAAGAACCCTCAATCCAATTCTAAGTACATGTAAATATCTCAGAGAGCGACGCACATAATACAATGGGCCGATATGAAATCGTATGCAGAACCCAAAGGTAGTGTTGTGATGTTAAAAGATTAGAGGAATGAAAGAGAAGAAGTTGAGGAAGAGAGACAGTATCAGAATGGTGGAGATATGGGGGACAGTGGTGCAAAGGATGTTAGTCATGTGCGTCCCTAGCCTGCTCTGAGGAAGGTAGCTCCTCGGGACCCCCTAGGATCCCACAAAGGCATGGTGGTCGGCCAATCACAGTCCGATACATCACAAGGCAGCAGGCCCCCATGACGCGCCAAGAACCACCAGCCAATCAAAACCGAGAGAAAGTCCACGCGGGCGGGAAACTCCTCCAAGCGAGGGAGGAGGGAAGCAACACTCACTACCCCACGCTGCCCGCTCGCTCTCTCTCTCTCAACTTTACTACAATGCATCTTACATTCAATTCATAATATAAAATACTTCCCGTTGTCACAGACGAAAATAAAGACCACCACTGGACTGTCTGTAACAATGCAAGTGCTATGAAAGAAAGAACAACATTCTCTGATAACTGTAGCCCATTTCACTGCCCTGGCGAGCGCTAGTGGCTAACGGGAGGCGATTCTGCCAACGCTGGTAGGCGTCACACCCCGCCCAAGATATGGGAAGCTCAACATTAGGCGAGCACCATATCTGACAAGGCAGAATGCCGACAAGACCCGCCACAATCAGCCACTCCACCAGAAATGAAATGCAAAGCTCAATCATAAATAAAAACAAAATTTTAGCATAAATAAAATCTTATAACCCCTCCCAAACATAATAGTATAATTCTAGCCTGTTATGCTCCCTGAGCGAGCTTCACAGAGCCCAGCCTACTAAGTGAAAGACAGGTTCAACTTAGGACTTTAGCTATAACATTGGCAACTTACAATTAACTATCAAAAGAAAACGTTTTTATGTGATTTTTTTTATTTAATTTTAATGTTGTTTTTGACGGCTGCTCTACAGGGGCAAGCCTGATTTTTCTCCTCGAACCCACACACCTGTGGTGATCTACGTCGGATCCTCCACCCTCGACAAACAGTCTGCAATCACATTCTCACAACCGGCAATATGGCGAATTTCTAGATTGTATTCTTGCAACATGAGTGACCAATGTGTCAGCCTCATATTCCGGTTGTGGAATTGGTTCAGAAATTTAAGAGGGTGGTGGTCGGTGTAAATCACCACGACTGGCCCGTAGGCAGGAACATATACTTCAAAGTGCCTGAGCACCAACACTATTGCCAGCAGTTCTTTCTCTACCACAGAGTAGTTTTTCTGAGCGGAATTAAACTTTTTGGAAAAGAAACTGACTGGATGCTCCAAACCTTCCTCGTCTGTCTGCATTAAGACGGCACCAGCCCCTACACCGCTAGCATCCGTTGCCAGCTGGAATGGTCTTTCAAAGTCAGGGGCCCTGAGGATTGGGTGAGTGCATAGTAGGTGCTTGACCAGCGAAAAAGCCCTTTCACACTCAGGTGCCCACTTGAACTTTTTGTCTTTTGCTAGTAAATCTGTCAGAGGAGCTAACACAGTAGAATAACCCCGAATGGAGCGGCGATAGTAACCGATCATGCCTAAAAATCTCATGATCTGCCGCTTAGTGGACGGCCTGGGGAACTAGTTAATAGCCTGTATCTTGTTTTGGTGGGGGGGCACACCTGACCTAATCCGACCACAAACCCAAGATATTGCACAGTTGCCCGGACAAAGTCGCACTTGCCCAGATTAACCACCAAGCTGGCCTCACTAAGCTTCCGAAACAAGGCTTCTATGTGCTCACAGTGACTCTCAAAGTTGTCATCGTATATTATAACGTCATCTAGGTAGACAGTGCAGTTAGGGATGTCAGCTACTAACTCATTCATAAGATTCTGGAAGGTTGCTGGGGCATTTTTAAGACCATACGGCATCAAATTGCAACGGTAGGTGTTCCAATCAACCACAAACCCGCATACCCCCCTTTGCCCGCTCAGACAAGGGCACCTGCCTAGCCTTTCACTAGGTCTACCTTAGTTAAAAACTGTGCCTTACCAATCTTGTCTACGCTATCGTCAACACGGGGAAGTGGATAAGCATTGGTGGGAGTCAACTCGTTCAATCTCCAAAAGTCAATGCAGAAGCGAACCTTCCCGTCAGGCTTGGGCTGCAGAGTGACAGGAGATGTCCACCTAACTGCCCCCTTCTCAATCAGCCCCCGTTCTAACATATACTCTAACTCCGCTCTGAGGGCTGGGAGTTTAATGGGTGGAATTCTGTAGGGTACTGATTTAAAGGGGGGGTGATCTCCCACGTCTACGTCATGCACCACCAGAGTTGTGAGGCCTGGATGCTCTGCGAACACAGTGGGGTATGAATCAAACAGGTGCTGCACGGCTACACGCTGTTGCTCAGGCAGGTGCACTAGAGCCTCGTCAGCCACCTGTCTGGAGTTCCCCGCCCACTGGTCCGCAAAGACATGACACTCGCAGTTATCTTCCACCTGAGCTTCACTGTCCCTCACTCCTTCTCCTCCATGACCGCTGCAGGTCAACACAGGGACAGCGAGAAGCTCAGGGAGGCGCCTCACAAACTCTTTCACCAGGTTCACATGGCACAGCTGGTTCTTTTTACGCCTATCTGGAGTAGCCACAGGATAGTCTAGGTCAGAGATCTTTTTCACCACCTTATAAGGACCGGCGTACTTGGCAGACAAAGGATGACCTGGCAGAGGTAACAGAATCAACACCTCTTGCCCCACCTTAAACTCCCGGAGTTTCGCCTTCTCATCGTACCTGTCCTTCATAAGTGCTTGCGACCCTACCAAATTCCTACATGCCAACTCAAGGCTTCTCAGCATTCTTTCTCTGCTCTCGAGGACATACTTTAACATGGAACATGGTTTTGCTGTGCCCTCCCAAATTTCTCTAACCATGTTGAGGGGGCCTCTGACCTGATGTCCAAAGATGAGCTCATTGGGAGTAAACCCTAGGCTTTCACCAGGTACCTCCCGAGCAGCGAATAATACATAGGGCAACCCAAGATCCCAATCTTTACCATTCTCAACACAATAACGCCGCAGCATACTCTTGAGAGTCGAGTGCCACCTCTCCAACACCCCCCCGACTCTCTGGGTGGTAGGCTGAAGAGACAACGGTACTAACACCGTGCTGCTGCATGGTCTGTTTAAAAAGGTTATAAGTAAAGTTAGTTAGATCCCTGGTCCGACTGCAATTCCTGCGGGTACCCGTACCTAGAGCAGTACAATAGCAAGTTACGAACGACAGTCTTAGCAGTACCATTTCGCATAGGGTATGCATCCGGATAACGAGTGGCAACATCCATAATGGTGAGGAGGTACTTGTTGCCTGCACTAGTAGGGGGTAGAGGGCCAACCATGTCGATTATAACCTTACTGAATGGTGGCCCGATAACAGGAATAGGGTGTAACGGAGCCTTGGGAATACACTGGTTTGGTTTACCTACTGTCTGACAGGTACTGCACATCGCCACCCATGACGCAACATGTGCTTTCATCCCTGGCTACCAAAACAATTTCGCCAATGCTGCTACCGTCTTACGTACACCCAAATGCCCTGCCAACGGTACGTCATGTGCCAACCTCAGTAGGCTATCCCGGCACACACGAGGCACTACTAACTGGTCAACCACTCTCGACCCCCCCTCCCAACTCCGTCTGGGATCTAGAAAACGCCTTTACAAAATACCCCCTGCACGAAAGAAGTCCCCCGGCTTTGCATCCCCGTCCTCCTCCAGTTCGATTGCACCATTACTGCACTTCTGAAGCTCAGGATCACCCAACTGTAGCCAACAGATATCCGAAGGAGCCAATTTATCGAGATGCTCCTGGAGCAACCTATGACCTCCCCCAGTACTAGGCTGTTCGACCCTATCCTGCTTTTGCGAGTAACGGTGCTGTCTCGGAGTTTCCACACGCCCTTCCTCCTCAACAAGTGTGGCAGGTTCTGGGGCCACTCCGGACCTTAACATAGGTGCTAATACTGAGTCGCCAAAGAGAGCCGCTGATTCAAAACTCTCAAAAAATTTCCCAACTTTAGCCTTCACCTTTCGACCGTTCCTCCGCTGGTCTAGAGACTGAGGAATAGGCTGTGACACTTTGGATGCACGAGAACGGGTGACAACACACGCCATCTGCTTTAGTTGACACCTCTCGACCAACTCCTGCCCCTCCCTACTCACTTCGGCCGCCCTCTCGGCAACGACTAAGGGTGGAACTTCAGGAGTAGTCACCGCAAAGTCATTGACAAAGTCATTTGACAAAGTCTGCAAAGATATCACGTCCTTCAACTTCGATCACCCAGTCACTCTTGCTAGCTTTGATATAGAATCTTTATTCACAAATGTCCCATTACATGACAACTAATCTTATCACTAATAACATTCCCATCTCTACCCTCTCTTCGTTTGGCCTTAACCCGGGAGCTGCGGGGAGACTCTTAAGAGTTCCCCCGGCGCACTGCGGGAAGACTCTTAAGAGTCAGAGAAAATAAAAATCAACTTTTGACATCGAAAAAAAAAAATTTTTTTATATTTTTTTTTTTTATTTTTTTATTTTTTTTTGGCCCCTGGGCCATGCAAAATCTCAGTCCTCTACCTCCCCTCCTTCCCCACTTTCCTCCTCTCCTTCAGTTATCACCTATTTTCCCTGTTATTCCCTTATTCTGAGGTATATTTTCGTGCTAACATTAGAAATCCGATTGGAGGGTGTGGTCATCACTGATAGCAAGCGAGTGCAAGAGAGAGAGAGAGAGAGAGAGAGTATCGATCGACTGCGTCTCAGTGGCCTTGGGGGAAATTGGCGGGAAAGCAGATTGCCTCACCCATACATTATACAACTCGCGGGCTATATCTCCGATTTTGACCATCCAAACGCTGTTTTCACTCGTTTTATTGTTGTTTCAGGTTAATACCTTTATAATCAACCCATAATAGGCGCATATGGATAAATATTAATGCTATTAATGGCACAATGAATATTTTAGTGACGGAAACACCTCAAATACGTCAGCACAGGGGGACGTTTCCAATTACCCCCATGCGCACTTCAGAGGTTAATAAGCAATCATTCCATACCCTATTGGAAATCGCTGCCCACCAATCACTTTTCTCATACAATGAAAAGTTGTTCACCCAAACCGATGGTGTGGCGATGGGGTCACCCTTGGGTCCCTCCTACGCAAATGCTTTCCTTTGCCACCACGAGGAGATTTGGTTGAATAATTGTCCTCCAGATTTTAAACCCATATTCTACCGTAGGTACATGGATGACACATTCTTGATTTTTAAGCACCCCACTCAAATCGAACAGTTTCTGTTATACCTAAACTCACAACATCCCAGTATTAGATTCACACATGAAGTAGAAGATAATCATAAACTCTCCTTCCTTGATACTCTTATCACCAAACACCCTACTTCCCTTTCCACTAGTGTTTATCGTAAGCCCACTTTTACCGGTCTAGGTACACATTTCTTAAGTTTCATACCTCTTAAATATAAAACCAACAGTATCATGACTCTTCTTAACAGAGCATACATTTCCTGTTCATCTTGGCTTTCGTTTCACTCTGAAACCTGTTTCCTTCTTAACTTCTTTACTAATAATAAATACCCCACTCATATGTTTAACAAATTCCTGAACCATTTTCTTAACTCTAAGCTCTGCCCACCTACCCCAGTTCAAACCGTACAAAAAGACACTAGATATTTTAAACTCGCATATTTAGGGCCACTTAGCTATGAAATTAGGAAATCCCTCCAAAAAACTCTTCGCAACTGCTACCCACATATCAATTTCAAATTCGTTTTTTTCTAATAATAACACTATAGGAATTTCCTCAAACATACTTCTTCTCTTCCTTTGAACCTCCATTCCAATGTGGTTTACCAGTTCACCTGTTCTAGCTGTACTGCTGGATACGTGGGTTGCACCTCACGTTGGTTGCTTCACCGTATCCGGGAGCACCAAGGTAAATCCATTCGAACAGGCAGGTTGATTTCTAAGCCTTCCACTTCTGCTATCCGTGATCACTCTCACCAGTTTGATCACCCTTTCTCTTCCACAGACTTCCAGATACTAACCACATGCCATTCACGCTGTGACCTTTTCACCTCAGAATCAATCTATATAAATAAATTAAAGCCTAGCCTGAACAACACGGCCACTGCAACACCTCTTTTCACTCAGTAAATATCCTTCCATTTTCTTTTCATACTTTATTGTATACCCTCTCTGATTAGTGTTATTTGCTTAAGTTTAGCTTAATGCTGTTCTCTTAATACTTAGTTTTTGTTTTATTATGTTTAGCTCTTCTCGGTTGGTTCATATTCATACGAACCTTACTGCTTGATATTTCACATCCATATGTAATTATTTGTTTTATTTCTTATGTAAACTTTCATTTATTTTAGATTCACTGAAGATGGAGACTGTTTTCTCCGAAACGTTTGGTAACCAATAAAGATAAGATGTTCGCTACTACGCTGGTTCTCCTTTTCCTTGTGAGACTTATATATATATATATATATATATATATATATATATATATATATATATCTCCATGAGAGAAGCCTACCAGTCACAATTCTGCCCACTATGTGTACAAATGGATGCCAAGGGACTGGAGTTCTTGAAAAGCTCCAGTCCTGATGCTATTCTTGACTTGCAGTGTGCTGGCTTCATAATCCAGATATCGGACATATTTTCGCTCGGATGCCATAGTTTCTAGCCGAAACATAAACACTCTTGGTCCCCATATGTTTTCTTATATGCAATTATAGCTATTTGGATTAAACATTTCTTGTTAATAAATAATATACAGTATATATTTTTGTAGTTGATGTACAGAACATGATATCCATTAATTCGCTTCCAGAAATATACTTCCATTACTAGAAATAAGTGAAGCCCACGAATATTCATGAGTGGGCTACAGACTATGGCATCCTAGTGTACATTTGCTTTACCCACATATGTTCAGTTCCTCTCCGTGATTTTATACATGGAAATATAATGCGCATGACAGAATTACGAATGTACGGTACTTGTATTATGTAGTGGTTAACTCATCTGAAGAATCAACTGATAGCTAAAAGAAACCAAACTCGCAATTCACTGATGCTAACTATAGTTTCATACATAAAATCACGGAGAGGAACAGACCTTATGTGGGCAACTGTAGCTATTTTCCCCCTGGCCCACGGCGGCGTACATACCAACGTGTGTGCTGGTCAGAGCCAGACTGGTGAGTAGGAAAGACAATGTTGCCAAATCAGATCCGCTAGATAGTAAATGAATGCCAAATATCGCTAGAATAATGGCACAATCTCTACAATATCGCTCGTAAGTGGCTCAAACCTACATAATAACGCTAACATTCATGTCGCTAGATGAAAACAATGCCTCTAGGTCGAAGTAAATACCTCTAGATCTAGCGGGAAAGTAGCTAAATTGGGAACATTAATGGAAGTATATTAGGGTCACCCGGTCCGTGGAGCCAAGGTAATTAACGTGATGTGTACAGGACGGCCCGTGTCCACACTAATACCAAATAGTGTCCGCTAGATATTAAAAAAATGCCGAAAATCGCTAGAATAATGGCACAATCTCTACAATATCGCTGTAAAATCGCTTAAATCTCCAGAATATTGCTAGAATTAATGTCGCTAGATGTAAAAATGTGACACAATATCGCTCTAAAATGGCTCAGATCCCCAAAATATTGCTAGGATTCATGTCGCTAGATGTAAACATTTGCCTCTGCATCGAAATATGTACCTCTAGGTCTAGGGGAATTCGGGAATGTAGCTAAATTGGCAACACTACGCTCCGGGGCTGTTCTGAATGTAGAATTAACCATTTACGAGTTTCAGGCCATAAGGAAGTTGGAGCTGTAGACATCGATATTTATAAAAATAACCAGCTATAATACGGTTTTAGTACATTTATTAATACATAAAACCAAATTCAACATACTATTTATCCATCAGAAACGTATATAATTACTGTATTTGTGTTTCATTTCGATGTTTACAGGCCGAACTTCCTTATAGCCTGAAACTTGCAAGTGGGCAATTGGCAACCCTACTTCCGCCTGATCGATTTACCAATACTTTATTTAGGTATTCAAGATTCGCGAGCTTTTTCAGAGCTTCTGCGGTATGCAATGAAAACAACACAAAGAATCGGAGTTTAAGGGGGTACTACTCGCTTTTTATAGACCCAATTCTCCCTAATGTTTAGCATATTAGTTTTGAGGTTTTAAGATTTTCGTGCCGTTATTTTGTCGATTTTAAGACCTTTCGCCCCATTTCTTCGTCAATGTTAAGACCTTTCGTGCCATTTAGGTGTCGATCTTTTCCTGGCGAGCAATAGCGAGCATGTAATTTTAGAAAGAACCTTTTTCTACCAAAGATTTTACAAATTTATCTTGAAAGGGGGTCAAGGGGGTGTTATTTTAATTTAAGTTTGATGGAGGTCCAGCAAGGAAACTAAACAAATAAATAAATTAATAAATGCATAGACCAAAAAACGAGCACTACCCCTTTAAAGTTATACACAATTATTATACGATATTTAGAGTGTAAGTTTTTTGTTACATGTTTTACGACTACAGATTTTTCTGGCAGTAGTCTGTAATTTACACTAGGAACAGATGGTAATATGGTATTATTATTATTATTATTTTTTTTTTTGTAGTAGATAGCAGAACCTTATTTATATAAGTTATTGCTGGATATTTTGCTATGCCAGGTTTTTGCTGGGGTTAACTGGACTATTTAGGTAGGTTCCTACTTGAATGGAGAAGTTGAATCCACATGAACACATGCACAAAGGTAATAGAGGATAAATAAAATACAGAGTACAATCAAAGATTATATTTTGTTATACCAGGCTTTTTACCAGGTTTAGATATTGGTTATGGTGAGTTCTTTCAAGACTGGGGAATTCAGAGTCAAACAATACATGCACAGAAGTCAAACAGAAGATACATATAACACTGAGATACAGTTTTATGAACAGTTTATTATCTTAACTCTATGTACGGTGATTATAGATAGTTGATTATAAATGGTTATAAGTAAACAACATGAAAACTGTTCGAGCACGAACGAGGAACTGGATGGAGCTCAGGCATACAACATAATATTAGCTGTCCTCTTAAGTAATGCACACATTAAAGGTTTATCTCCGAAGTTACAATTTGAGCAATGTATGTATATATAATCGCTATGCTCATAATATATGAGTTTTAACAAGTAGACGAGGGTTTACACTGGGTCGTAATATTAAATGATTCTACCTTCTAAATAACCCTGCGCACTGGTGAGATTATGTAGAGTTGATCGGGAGAACTCTAACTTTTACTTCGCCTGGTACACTCGGGTGATCTAGTGGGGTCGCTTATGAATAGACTCACTTTACTCGGCACCCACGCACTGGTGTAATTATTTTAGAGTCAATTACTGGGGACTCTAACTTTTACTGGTACCTTGCACACTGGTAATTAATTTAGAGTTAATAGTGGGACTCTAACTTCTAACAAGCACCTTACGCACTGGTGTAATTAATTTAGAGTCGATTAGTGGGGACTCTAACTTATACCAATACCTCGTGATCACTGGTAGGCTATATCTTCACTTGGAGTATTATTCAACACTGCTCCGAATTAGTCACTTGGAGTCTGGGTTGAGGAAACAGCTTAGGTTCATCTGAGTCTCCGTCTGGCCGTCCAGGTTGGCCTGTCGTGTGAATCAGCTGGTTAATTTCAGGTAGAGTAATGACATAAGACCTTGAATAAGTTCCCTCTCTATAATAGTCTGGGATTATTTATTGGACTGGGACAAGTGGGTAATATTACTCTGTGCTGGAGCTCTGTTAAGGTACTCTTGAATTAGGGTCTTTAATATGCTGCCTGTGTCATGACACAGTGACAGGATCTCGGGCTAACGCAAGTAGATAGTATGGTCATGACCATATACTATTTCCTTGACTGCCTCTAACCTTCATAAGAGGTTCAAGGAGCTCGGTGTTGGAGTTCTGTTCAGCTACTCGTGAGTTAGGGTCTTTAATGTGCTGCCTTTGTCAGTAAACAGTGACAGGACATCGAGCTAACGCAAGAGGATAGTACGGTCATGACCATATACTAGTTATCTTGACTGCCTCTGACCTTTTTAAGAGGTTCAAGGAACTCAAGACGGTGTTTAACACCTTATTGGCGGGCTAGGCGGTCTATTTGACCGTACCGCACAGCGTTTTTTTTAACCCTAAATAGGGTTGTTTCCGTGCTCATTTTCATGCCTAAATAAGATCCAGAGTGTAAAACAAGTATCTATCCCTGAAAGGGCGTAAACAGAGCTTTCCAATGACACCCGAACCATCCTTGTACGACCACTGGTTCTCTTGCAACGATCGTGCAACACGAGTGCAAAAACCCTAAAATAAGGTAATTTCCTTACATAATTCCCTGTGTAGCGAGTGAGAAAGGGGGGCGGAAAGTAGAATACAGTTCAGTACATCCACGGTGGTCGTGGAGAGCGGTCATAAGGTTACTACGCTCGTCCCACTGCTCAGCTCTCTCTCTCAGCAACATTACGTGCTGAAAATGGCGCTTGACAGCTGTCGTGCACCGCCACTTAGTCCAAATTTATTTCACTCGACATATGTTGCACGCCGCCAGTTAAAGGTTAAACCTTTTTAGTAACTTTTACGCTGACATGCCAGTGGGTAAGAGCACTAAGGACTTCTATGTGCAGAGTGCCGGTTAGGGTATCTCGCGAAGCCCTGGACTAGTAGAAGGAACTTAGCATGCTAAGCTTCCCACGGTAGTCGGGTTATGCTGTTTTAACAAATGGTGTCAGTTGGGGACATGTCCTTTTCGGTCGACTCCTTTTATTAAAGCTGCACTTTTATTTAGGGACTGATATTAGATGGCCATGGCCTAGATCACTAATATTAATTCCTTCAACAGGTGATGTCCATACTCTATATGCTCTATTTAGTATGAACAGCATCAATGTTACGTAATTTGGGTTAATGTAGCGTTACGTATCCTTCCGTAGTCTTAAGTTGAATGCTCCCGTAACCTTAGGTTGAACGATACATATTTCGGGAAGAATATCTTATCCTATAGTTAAATATATGACAGTATTGTAAGATTATAATTCCCATATATTACTGTGTTACTTATTATTATAGTTCCTATGTATCTCATTGTATAACGCATGCTTTGCGCATGCGCCGATTGTCACGAGGGACTCGAGGAAGAGGCTCTCGCCCCTTCTCTGCCAAACCTCCGTTCCAACAACACTTTGTAGCACCCTTGTGTAATGTATTCATTCACTTAGGTGTTTTAGCTTCACTTTATCCATTTCATCCATTATCTAACTAGTCATATATTGCAAAAATAAACTTAGAGTAAAATCATTAATATTAAGTTAGCCTAGCCCATCCACTTCCTTTCTTTTTCCTTGTCCTACTAATACCGAGTGTGAGTCTTACTGCTATCCACTATCTTTGATCATCCTGAGTTAGTATCATGATAAGGTAAGCTTTCTATTTTTCTTTATATGAGTTAAAATTATCTCAAGGTCCACTTGTCTTTAGTAAATAACCACAGGTGAAGACTCCTAGACCGATGTGATGTTAGGCATGCCTTTCTATCCCACTGGAAGTGGAGGGTAATTTTAGGGCTGGTAAAACACTGGTTTGAACAATGCGTTTTGGGAGCCCCAAAATTGCTTACTTCTTCCAGATTTCTCTAGCATACTGATAACTTTTGCTGATATGCCCGGAGTTGGTCGTGTGGAGGCAAAAAGGTCACAAGTGTAGGCTAGGGATAATGAGGGGGATTAAAGGGTCCCTTCTAAAAGATGTTAGGTCGGTATTTTGGTCCTTGAGAGTACGAAGGGCGTAAGTGGGTATTCAGGTGGTGGTGACGAGAGTCCTTCTCATTCTGGCTGAATAGGATCCGTCCTTTTAGATGATGCAGGGGAGCAGGTGGTGTGGTAATATGTTTTCCGGGTGTAGGAGGACATTCGATGTTAATGCAGGTATATCTTGCTTCTCTCTTGATGCTGGAAATAGATGAGGTGGTACGTTCGGTAGTTGAATGTTTTTGCGCACTACTTGGTCCCCAGGCTAGTCCGTTTATAGGGATTCTCCCCTCTATGGGAAGTCTCTGCTGGTGTGTAGTTCTTCTTTCATCTCTCCGTGTCCTCTTATTATTTTGTTGGTTGATCATCTCGTTCATGATGGCAGCGACTCTGGTCTCTCTCGGAATACTGGAAATTGAGGATGAAGTATTATGTACGAATAATGGCTTCTTGGTACTGCGGGACTCGTTTGGTATCCTTCCACGAACGTAGCCTTTCATAGGTGCCTCGTCATCCTTTATGGGGAAAATTGATTATCCTTGGCTGCGTCCTTGTCTTCTTCCTTCTTCTTCTCATTCTGTTTCCCTTGTTCCTCCGTCTTCTTCTCTGGTTTCGCTAATTTAGGAATTCGTGGCAGGGTGAATAATCTCTGTCTTTTGTTGCTTGTTTGTGGTGTTGTTCTCTGGTCTACTTTCGTTTGTCCTTCGCTGGTGATGAGGCTCCGTTCTCTGTTGTCTCCGCCATTTTGTTTCGTCTGTTCTTCTTTCTTCTTGTCTATGTTAGTTCCTGGTGTTGTATTCTTCTTGGTTTCTTTTTCTTCTTTTGTTTGTCTTCCTAGTGTTTTGGGTTGATTTTGTGAAGGTCTGGAAGATGACGTCTGCTGCAGCTTTTGTCTGCGTCGTTTGTTTGGTTGGTCATATTTTATTTTTTCTTCGTATCTCCTTCCTGCTGTCTTCCCATACATTCTCCTTCTGGGGCTTTCCACTTTCTCGTTATTTTAATATTATTCAGTGTAACTATAATGTGATATAGAGTTACTGTCAGACATGAATAGGTATATATACAAGTTGCCGAGCACGAACGAGGATCCACAATAAGTTCCAGGGGATGACACTATGCACTTTTGGGATTTACACGAAGTACTTCCGATGATATTGCACTTCCGTGGCACTTCTGACAAGGTTCTAGGGCCGTGGTGGTGGTCCTGTCGTGTGGTGATTAGTCCAGGCATGGGGTAATCGTAATCTGTAATCGTAATCGATTACAATCGATTACAGTTTTCTAAATAATCGTAATCGTAATCGATTACTATCTTATATTTGGGGATGTAATCATAATCGTAATCGATTCTTCTCAAAAACTAATCATAATCATTATTACTGTTACGATTACACCAGTAGCCTACACAGTACCGGTACTTAGTATGTATTAAGAAGGGTAGAGATGATTTTTTTCTATGTGAGTGAGGGAGACAAAAGGCAGAACTGACTGTAGCGAGTGCCTCCCCCAGAGTTGAAAGAGTGACAGGGCCAAAATCAAGGGACGTTCGAACCAAAATGCCTGGACACACGGAGTTCGAAGCAATTTAAGTCATATGAAGAGGGAAAGACTGATTAGGGGAGAGAGTTCCAGAGCTCATCTGTTGAATAGAAGAAAGACAGAATAACGTTTCACTCTTGGTTTGGAGAGTAGGGGTGGGATTGTGTTGCAAGACTGGTGCTACGTGCTCTACGAAGAGGGGGTGGTATACACTGAGAGAGCTCTGAGGAATAATATATTGATAATAGATTGGCTGTTGAGTGATGAGGCTATTTAACGTGTGCTTAGTTGTGTCAATGGTACACTAGACTGGAGGAGTACATGTATTGTGCCATTGTGCAAAAGGAAGGGAGACCGGCAGGAGTGTTCAAGTTATAGAGGTATTTGTTTATTATCAATTGTTGGAAAGCTGTATGGCAGGGTGTTGATAGAGAGGAAAATAAAGGGTACAGAAGGTGCAATAGGAGAAAAGCAGTTTGGTTTTAGGAGTGGAAGAGAGGGTGTGTCGATCAGATTTTTGCAGTAAGACATCTATGCGAGAAGTATTTAGAGAAGCATAAGGAGATATTTTGGGCTCTTATGGATTTGGAAAAAGCATATGATCGTGTGGATCGAGAAGCAATGTGGAAGGTGTTAAGGATTTATAAAATTTAAGGAAATTTGGTAAGAGCAGTCAAGTTTTTATGAACAGAGCAGAGCGTGCGTTAGAGTAGGAATTGAGTTGAGTGAATGGTTTGAGGTAAACGTAGGTCTGCGACAGGGTTGTGTAATGTCACCGTAGTTGTTTAATGTATATATGGATGGTTTGGTTAGGGAGACTAAAATAATAACTGGCTAGAGGATTGGGTTTAGTAGGAAAGAACGGTAGAGATTGGTGAGCTGAACCAGTTGCTGTTTGTTAATGACACAGCATTGGTGTCGGATTCTGAGGAGAAACTGCAGCGAGTAGTCAAAGACTTTGGTGTGGTATGTGGGAAGAGGAAGCTGAGGGAGAACATTAAGAAAGTAAAGTGATGGTGTGTAATATAGATGCTCGTAGGGTGAATCTAAATGTGCGGCTGGATGGGGAAATTCTGAAACAAGTGGAGTATTTTAAATATCTAGGAGTGATAAGCAAGGACGCAGGTGTAGAAATAGAGGTAAAACAGAGAGTATGTGAAGGAAGGAAAGTTTTTGTAGCAATGGGAAGTATGTGGAAGGTGAGAAATATCAGAATTAAAGTTAAAAGTGCAAAGTATCAAGGGATAGTTGTACCAACATTGGTGTATGGTGCTGAGACATGGGCTCTGAAGGCACAAGAGAGAAGAAAGCTTGATGTGATGGAGATTAACTGCTTGAGGAATATATGTGGAGTGACTCGTAGAGACAGATCGAGGAATTAAGAGGTGCCGGTACCGGTACGTAGGAGAGTGGGACAACAGGAACCTTTGTTGGCCAGAGTGGACAGAAGGGTGCTGTGTTTTAATGGATGTATTGAGTAAATTGGAGATGAAAGGCTTACAAAGAGAGTATATGAGTCTGACACAAGGGGAGGTAGACTGGTAGGAAGACCTACGTTTAGATGGAGAGTTTGTGTAGTACATGTGTTGGAAGATAGAGAGATGACTGTAGAATAAGTAAGAGAAGTGATAATAATTAGGAATGAATGGAGAATGCTTGTGAATAGATGAGTGATAACGCGGTCATTGGGAGAGGGGGTCGGGCGCCAGTTGGACTAGATATTAGGCTGTCTGGCGCCTGGCCCAGGGAGCCGGTATATATGGAGGGTCATGCCTGGATGTGAGGTGGGCCAGCATTGTTTTTGTGCTCTGCTGCGTGTCTGCCTGCTGAGACCGGAACCTCTCCGGGAGGTCTGGGGCCTTGGGAATGCCGGAGGCCCTTAGTGATCCTCGTTCTCTGGGTCTTCTCCTGGGCAACCTAGATGTGTTTAAGTTTGTGTTTTGTTTTTTGTTGTGTTGTGTTGTCCCTGTTTGGGCTCTGTCTCAAGTCGGCCAACCCCAGTTATGGGGCATGTGCCTGAGTATATACATACATACATACAACATACATACATACATACACACATACACATTATGATTTGAAGTTTTCGATGATGCTCTTTACATTCAGTGAAGTTTGTTAGCTAATATATTTTTTCAGGTGACAGGTCTTATGTTTAACTTCGTTAAAATATGAATTTATATTAAAGTTTTACACTGAAATGATTCAACCGTCATGTGTCAGGCCACCTCAGAGGAAGAATGATGCCAGATACCAATTCATTACTAATATTATTACATTTTATTGCATTTCAAGTAATCACGATTGTAATCATGATTACAAAGCTTGTAATCGTAATCGTAATCAAATACATTCAGGTCTTCTGCAATCATAATCGTAATCGTAATCTTAAAATTCGGCTGCAATCGTAGTCGTAATCAATTACACTGCTCTTGTAATCGCCCCATCCCTGGTACTGATGACAGCAGGATGGAAGATGTTGTAGAACACTTGGGTTTGGGGTCTTGAATTAATATATTCCGTTCTACCAGTGTTATACGTAACATATCATCGGATTAACGTGAGGAGAAGTTATACCAGTGTTATAGTGTCTCGCTTAACTATCCTGACCTTTATAAGAGTTGTTAAATTAAGAACCTTACAGTACTCTTTGGCTTGGGGTCTTAAAATTAAATGAATACGAATCTGTTCTGCCAGTGCTGTACATATCATATCATCGGACTAACGTAAGAGGGTTGTTATGCAACGTCTCTTAACTGTCCTGACCTATATAAGAGTCTTTCAGGGACTTTGGAGGGGTTTATTTCGGCCTTTTATGTATACGTGTCTTATTGCAAGTGCCTGGGACAACATATCGTATGGACTCTGTGCAGAGTGCCGTTATGCTATTGCTACGCTATTGCTCGCGAGCCCGAACTTAGAAGAAGCCAATTGCTAGTGCGTGAACTTCTAATAGGCACCAGATAGGGTTGGTTTAATACCGCTGAAGTGCAACGTTAGTACAGCTTTCTTTAGCAACAGTAATTACTGATGATCGAGGCAGAAGAATTATTGAGTTACCACCATGGTGATTCAATTACAATTCCTTTGTAGAGCCAAGATCTCAAAATCCTCAATAAACCATAGTTATGTGACAGTGCTATCATAGTTTATTGAGTATAGCCCAAATCTTTCAGCTCTTAAAATATCTTCCAGTGAAGTATGTTTTAAGAGCTTTCCAACTTTTATAGATCTTAACTTTGCCTGTCATAGTCTTAGCGCTTGTGGCGTTTCTCCAGGTGTCCCTTCTCCGGGCAAGAAGGGTGGATTTGCTGGGAGGAGAGCCTGGGCAAGCTGGGGTAGCCCCTCATGATTTCCCTGTCACAGCGGTGGTGCGGCTTGGAGAAAGAAGGGCGAGTGGTGGTGTAGGATCTATGCAAGTTTTTACTTGCCTTGCCTTCTTTCTGGTTCGTCTTTCTCCTGCCACTGTCCGGATTCCTAATCGTGACTATTATGTCTTTTCTGGGTGTTGGAGGAATTGCGGGCGTGATGGAGGCGACTCGGGCGTACTCTGGTGGTGTGGCGCTTGGGACTTCTTTCCTCAGGGGTGTGGTGGCAAGGGTGGTAATATTGTTTCTTGGTGGTGTTGTGCTTCCACCCTCTTTCCTCGTTATTTTACATATATCCTCTAAATATTGTTATTGATAAACCCATATATTATAATTATCAAAGAATCAACGGTATTTCGCATTCAGTTTATGTACGTTGCTTTATTTAACTTTGTATTACCCTGTATAGTGTGCAGTCAGAATTATAATTGGTACGATACAAAGTAGATGACGTTCGCCCCATCATTTCGGAAAGTATATATTGCTAATTTTTGTTTAATAACCCAAAGCGATTTCCTTATCTAAATCTAGTTACTGCTAAACGATTTTATTCATATTAATATAAACCTCTCGTGATGAAGGAGTTGCTGTCATCTCGTTGATGTTGCAACATTTGTAATTCTGACTGTACTGTCGCGTTCATTAAGGGGAAATGGGTAGTTTTTCTGGACGCCTTTCTCCCTTTTGTTTAGCCCCATTAGTTTTCAGATTTTAAGACATTCGGCCCATTAGTTTGGCGATTTTAAGATCTTTCGCCGCTTTTCTTCGTCATTCGTGTCATTTAGGTGTCGATGTTTTCCTGGCAAGCGATAGTGAGCCTGTAATTTAGGAGAAATCAGCCTTTGGCCGGGACAATTTAAAACAAAATATATACAAATATATCTTGAAGGGGGACCCTGGGTTTTTTTTTTTTAAAGTTTGATGGAGGAAACTAGAAACATAAATAAATAAATGAAAAAAATCAACCAAAAAAATTACCCATTTTTCCTTAATTCTGAAACATGGGGAAGCCTCGAAAATGTAAAAGATCTTCCCAAAAACAAATTAAAAAAGGTAGACAATTATTATTAAGTTCCAATTCAAACCAAAAAAGTCAGGATACTATTTCGTATGTGTGAGCATTAGCCACCTGTGTACCGGCGACGTCTTTTTAATCTTATTCTAGCTTCATGTAGACTTTTTTACAGTTTAACACTTAACCCTTCCTACCCGGTCTGCCTTAGGTAAGGACAGCACGAAAGAAGGGCAAATACCCGGTATGCCATATATAAGGCATGAGCTTAATAGCCTAATTAAGCTTGGTCCGAACGCTGTGCGTACGACGTATGTCAACAAACCCAAGCGTTCATCACCGCACCTCCGAAAACAAGAAGGAGAAGACTCCTCAATGTTATTGTTCTGACGTCATGACGAAATTAGTGTCTAAAAAGCCCCCATATTAGCAACATCTCTGCAATATTGGCTCCACTGAAATCGTCATCACAACTGAACCAGTTTACTTACAGAGCTCTACTCAATGCCAAAATACAGATTGAAAACCGCACTACGATTATAGATGAGTGGGAAAGTTCTAGCAGTGAAAATAAACATAAATACGGTAGCCTAGGCCTAGACGTTTTTCGGCCATATCGCCCGGGTAGGGGCGACCGTCATTGGGTAACACAGCCCGGGTAGGAAGGGTTAAAGAGCGGGGCCCGACTTAAGTCCGTATCTAAAAAGCAGCAAGTTAGGAGCATTATTAAGGCTTTTAAAGGGTTAAAATAGAGTGCAAATGGCCGGGAGCACAGCAGGCCACACGGTCGACACCCAGGGCTTACCGCCGCCCACTGACTCACACTCCCTCTGTTGTCGAGAGGCCGGCAGTGTAGCCAGTAGTGAGCGTAGCTTGGAAAAAATATGCCACTATACGCTAAACTCCCATGTTGGTGGTACCACTGCAGCAAAACGACGAGTGCTATGTAGCTCATTCTGGTCTCATTTTGAAGCTTGTAGCGCCTAGTTTTTTGCTGAATACATTTCTTTTCATGCAGATACTTGATTGATCATTCAGGACGGCCTGAATATGCCCTAAATAGCCCAAAACCCCCCCGCTAGACGAGGGTTAAGAAGAATGTGTGGTAGCAAAAATGATAATGTGAGACAGTTTGAAGCCTCTTGGATGCTGGAGGCCATTTTAAAACTGAATAAAATCATCTAATAGTAGGCAGTATAAGGTACAAAACACGTCGCCGGTACAGAAGGGGATAATAACCGTGACTGTAGAGCGCAGCATTGACCAGCCTATCACTACAATAACCCACAACTGTTCACATCCAGGCTGTACAGTGGTGCTAATAAGTCATGTGCCAGCTGTCATTACGTTTGGTTTGCTCTGTGCTGTATTAATGTCTGTCAGATGTTGAATAGGGTGAATAAGTGTAGGATGATGTTTGTATATCTCACTCGAAACGAATAAATCCAGTTTTAGATATGACCGATACCAATTACTGATCAAAGCATACTTGGTGCCGAGACATCACTTATTAAGCCGATTGTACAGTCGTGGTCAGTAACACTCGACCACCTTCATCGCTATATGGTGTCACGGCTTAGGGGTTGGGAAATTAGCTTATTATTTTCGAAAAACATATTTTCCTTTCTCTCCCTAGACCATACACAAAGCAAATCTCCATATATCACCTTCGAACTACAGCACCTGCCCCAGACAATTTTCAAGCTAAATATGGACATTTTTCGGAAGGAAAGGGTCCCGGCTAAAACCCGACCCGGCCGTCCGGCTGGCTCAGTTGATAGCGTGCCTGCTTCCCATCTTGTAGGTCTCGCTTTTAATCCCCGCTTAGATTGAAAAGTATTTCTGAGATATAGCCGACGGTTACCGTCTCTCCATGAGCAAAGGAGATGGGTAATGGTCTCTGGTTGATTAAAGAAGTGTCAAGCGCTTGAGAATCCTCGAAGGAGGAGATACAGGCGCTCTATAAGTAACCATACGATTATTATTATTATTATTAAATATATAGGCTGTAATCTAGTGCATGGTACTGCTATTACTACTAATCATATGAATCTTAATTAAATCAATCTCCACCAATGTCACGGAATACACAATTGCGGTTCACAAGTTTATGTCATCTATAGCTAGGGTACACAGCACATGTAAATAATATCCGAGTCTTAATTATATAGAAATAAGCTCAGTCATACACATGGAATTAATATTCTATTCCTGTATCATATTTGAACAATAATCAAGGTTGTTCTTCATCAATAATAATATCAAATAAATGCAAGATGATAATTATATAAATAGCATAAATGCACACAGAGCGGTTAGGCTCAGACAATGCCGTAACTAATAACCTGAGGTAACATGAAAACGAGGTAGAGCGTGAATCGAGGTAGGTCAATAGCACTGAGGTCACACGTATTCAGTGATGGCAATTTAGGATATCAGATGATGTACAAATAACTTGGAAGTTAGGTCGATATATAGAGGATATAAATCTCTATTTACTCATAAAGCTATAAACGTAGATAATTGTGGTAAACTATCAATGGAAGTTAAATATTACTAAGCTATAATGAATCAAATAAAATCAATCTAAATGAATACTCTATATCTAAATTGAATTCAATCTGAAACAAGCTAATTTATATCCAAAGGTCTCACATAATAAATGTATATAATTATAGGGTAAGGTTATAAGGGTTAATATTAGCCAGGAATTAACTCACCAATAGTTCCACGTGGCAATGAGGCAAGGGAGAACGTTTTACCCAATATGGTGGTGGACAATGGGGAACGAGACTTCGGTCCCGAGACACGAGTCAAGTTAAAGAAAGAATAAATGATTACATGGGAATGGACATGAATATTATGCTTATCTATCAGTCAGTCATGATGTCGATGAGAGCGTCGTGATGGTGTAGCTGTGTGTATTGCTGTATGTGTATTGTGATTAGAGGCACAAAAGCACGATCAACTGAGGGCGGAAAATTAGATGTTAACTGGTTGGTGTTCGTGAAGGCTCTGGCGTACCTCAAAAGCACACCTTGCTGCCTTGGCAAACCGCCAGGAGCCCAAATTATCGTACCGCATTTAGGTTGCTCTATACGATAAATTATATTAATATATACGATAAATTCATATATACTACATAAGACCATGGCAATATTGCTTAATAGCATATTAGGCCTTTTATAACTTAACTTATTTACAATCTTATAATATACGATCTACTCGTCCTACGTCGTGCTGTAGGAGAGATCGTGACGTCACAGAGACATACAAGATCACAAAAGAGTCATATTCTATCGTATTTATACGATAATAATAGTTCATGGAACTGAGAATAATTTATTTTAGCCCGTGTGAAAGGCGGAGGTCTCGTCGTTGAAATATTAACGCGATGTGGTATAAATAGAATTTAATAATTAACTCAAATAACGCTTAATCTGAGTTTGAAGTCAGGAAGCATGAATACAATAGGTCTGGGTGAGAGACAAAATATTTAACACTCTCTGTGAACACTTATACAAGATTATGTACCCTGCTAATAATATTAAACATAGGATAAGATCTGTTAGGGTGTTGTTACGGCTGGATCGGCAATACATATTCGGGATTCTTGATCGTAGGACAGAAATGGCTTAAGTGACAACGACACGCTCGATTCCAGTCCCAAATACTATATGCTCCAGACAACAAAAGCACCAACGCCCTACAGAGTTATCGTCTACGGTAACGAGGTACCTTAACTCGGCGAAAGTGTACAACAGGGGTAGGCTATGAGGCTAAACTCCCTCAGACATTTATAGGTTACGTTATTACTAAAGAAATGCAATACTCAAGAAACTACGTTAATATTAAGCCTCTAATAATGTAGAATAGAAGCAGGCTAAAGGTATCACAGTGAAATGCTAAATGACAAATGTACACGCCTACTTGAAAGCGCGTGCACTACACTAACTGTCCCCTACTAACATGCACTAGCATGTAGCATACAAGATGTTCATGATCCAGTAGATACCTAATAATACACATGGGAGGAACATAAACAGTAGTCACTTATTATAATAATGAATCTATACTTGGAATAACTAAAAGGTTGCAGGCAACAGTACTGCGCCGGTAGCCTACTACCGCATAGGCTACTTCGCTTCTCTCACTCTGTCTCCCCTCCGAGTCCGTATGCGCCCTACACAACAGAACTCCGGACACAGCAGCAAAACGACAGTGCAGTTAATTGATACATGAAAGTATTAATAGTGTTGTCTTGTGTGTGAGTAATGTGTATTGTAAAGTGTTATAGATATATACTTAAAGAGAGCTGCAATGCATAGTAAAATAAAGATATATCCCACTCATCATCCCCATGTGTTCTAGCTAGCAGGCCAAGTCACAGGAACAACGAGTCCCAGCACCGAAAGCGAGAACCCAGGAGAAGACTGTAGAGAACACAAGGACAGATAAATTACGTTACTCTACTATACCGGCACTACGAGCGAGCTGTAGTCTCGGGTGCTACACTCGCTCCTGGTTCGGTATGCAAATCAAGGCTAAGTCCTCGTCCCTCTACAGACAACTCCTGGGCATGGTCGGGCTCTTACACATGGCACCAGTCTAGTCACAAATGGGATGATGAGCAGGGCATATAACTCGTGAACATGTAGAACGTTCACCAACTATCCTCATCAAGAAGATCGCTGTTCACATTAACCCCTTAAATCTAATACATGTAAATATATGCTTGTCCTAAGAGTAATACGAGAGGTGAGTGCTGAAACTCCTTTAGGACCTCAAGGGAAGGTTATGCATTTAAATAGAGAGAAGAATGAAATGAGAGTAATGTCGTCAGAGAGAAAGAGTGCAACCGTGAGAAGTGGGGAGAGAGAGCAAGGGATGTTAGAATCTCAAAGGTTCTAGGCAACCTAGTCCAGGAACACACAGCCAACCTCCAGGCAGTGTGCTGTACGACAACATGGGCCCAGCCCAGGCAGGCAACAATGGACTACCAACCCTATCGCGCCTAGCTATAAGGGCAAGGCTGCCAACCAGTCCATACGTCTGGCAACCACCCGGCTGGCAGCGCGGCGTGTTGCTACCCTCTTGCTCTGAAGCCCAACTCACTCTCTCTCTCTGAATTCCCATTATCCTATCTATCAACTTCTCTATTGATACTACATATTAAATGGAAGGTCTCGACATGGCTTAAAACAAAACCCACCACTGGTTAGCACATGACGAGACCTTTGCAGAGATACAAAGAACATAGTTATAAGTTGTCACACTCAATATACATAGCGGCTGACGGTAGCCAGATCACGGGCGGTACAGTGGAGTACCAAGGAGTACAATCAGGTTGCGTTGCCCAGCACTGGGGTGCGTCACAGCCCCCCCAAGATTTTAGATAATCGACCTTAGAAGCATTATCAAAATCTGACAGGCAACCAACCGACCTGCTACCCTTAGCTGCCACTAATTGCAAAAGGTGCACAACAACTGAAGTGTGAATTATACATAAAACACAATATTGCATGCATCATGCTACAACAATAAAGAGTTACAAAACTAAAAAAAAGAAAGAGTTTTCTCGTTTATTTTATTGTTTTATAATCTTTTTGGACGGCGTTATGATAGCCTAATTTTACTCCTGCTCAACCCACACACCGTGCACGACTATCTTGGATCATCAACCCTTGATAGACAATCTGCTATCACGTTCTCACTCCCGGCAATATGCTGAATGTTGAGATTATACTCTTGGAGCATTAGGGACCACCTGGTCAACCGCATATTCCGATTGTGAAACTGATTTAGGAATTTCAAGGGATGATGGTCCGTATAAATCGTCACTACCGGGCCGTAGGCTGGAACATAAACTTCGAAATGTTTGAGCGACAAAACGATAGCCAGAAGCTCCCTCTCTATAGTCGAGTAATTCCTTTGTGCCGAATTAAACTTGCGAGAAAAGAAGCTCACTGGGTGTTCCAAGCCCTCGGAATCAGTCTGCATTAACACTGCCCCGGCACCCACACCGCTGGCATCAGTCGCCAGCTGAAAACTCCTGGAGAAGTCTGGGGCCCTCAAAATCGGATGTGTACACAGCAGGTGCTTGACTAGGTCGAAAGCCCTCTGACACTCCGCAGCCCAACAGAACTTCACTGACTTCGACAGTAGATCAGTTAACGGTGCTAAGACAGTAGAGTATCCCCGGATGAAGCGCCTATAATAGCCTATCATACCTAGGAACCGCATGACCTGGCGCTTAGTGGTGGGCCTGGGAAACATATTGATAGCCTGTATCTTGCTCAGGGGGGGGGCACACCCGGCCTAACCCGACCACAAAGCCAAGATACTGCACAGTAGCCTTTACAAACTCGCACTTCCTCAGGTTCACCACCAGCCCAGCATCGTGCAACTTCCTAAACAGGGTCTCTAAGTGCCTTAGGTGATTTTCAAAATCGTCATCATATACTATCACGTCATCAAGGTAGACCGTTGCAGTTAGGGATTTCGTCACAAATATCGTTCATCAGGTTTTGAAACGTGGCAGGTGCGTTCTTAAGCCCATAAGGCATTACGTTACATTGGTAGGTCTTGCCATCTACCACAAAACCACAAACTTGCTTAGCTCGGTCCGACAGGGGTACTTGCCAGTAGCCTTTTACAAGATCAATTTTAGTAAGGTACTTTGCATTCCCTATCTTGTCCACGCTGTCGTCAACTCGAGGCAAAGGGTAAGGGTTGGTGGTGGTCAAGCCATTTAGCCTACGAAAATCTATGCAGAACCGCACCTTGCCGTCAGGTTTTGGCTGCAACGTGACGGGTGATGTCCACTTCACATAACCTTCAGTGATCATCCCTCTCTCAACCATGTACTTTAACTCCTCCCGTAAAGCTGGCAACTTTACCGGGGGCACACGGTAGGGCACTGACTTGAAGGGCACATTATCACCGACGTCCACGTCGTGCGTTACCTGAGTAGTGAGACCTGGGTGTTCGGCGAAAACAGAGGGGTATGACCTGAACAGGCCTAGGACAGCAGCACCCTGGTGCTCAGGCAGGTGACTTACAGCTTGCCTAGCCTCTTGTTCAGTATTCCCCGCCCACTGTTCCGCGGAAATGACACAGTCCCAGCTATCCTCCTCAGCAGCATGACTGTCCCCACCTCCTTCTCCACCCTGGCCGCTGCAGGCCAGCACAGGGACAGTGAGAGGCTCTGAGGGGCGTCTCACATACTCTTTCATGAGGTTAACATGACATAACTGATGTTTTTTCCTACGGTCAGGTGTTGCAACGAGATAATCAAGGTCGGACAGTTTCTTAGCCACCACATACGGCCCAATGAACTTGGCAGAAAGGGGGTGTCCAGGCAAAGGTAAAAGCAACATTACCTCCTGACCCACCGAAAACTCCCGAAGCTTCACCTTGGCGTCATACTGGTGCTTCATGACCGCCTGTGCATTAACCAAGTTATTACCTGCCGCTGCCATGCAACCTATAAGTCTCTCCCGGCTCGCATCCCCATCTTCCTCCAACTCTATGGCACCATTGTTATAACGAGCTAGGCTAGCGTCTTGCAGCTGCTGCTCACTAATGTCCCCGGGCGTCAATGCATCAAGATGGTTTTGTAATAAGACATTACCCCAGCTAGTAGGCTCTACTGCCTTAGTGGCTCTCGCTACAGCTCTTGCCTCACGCGAAGTCTTACCCAACTCTGCCTTGTTACACACCATCTCTGGGCCAGAGTCAACTCCCGTGTTTATTATAGGTCCAAGTACCGAATCACCGAGAAGTGCAGCAGAATCAATGTCCCTTTTCCTGCCCTTAGCAACCTTCTCCTGATCCTTCCTCCACTGTCCCCGAGGTTGAGTGCTAGGCTGTGCAGGAGCCGCAGAGCGAGATCGGGTTACCACACAGGCCATCTCATCCTGTTGGCACCTCCCAACCCATTCCCGATTCTCACCATCCACGTCGGCCGCCCTCTCGGCAACGACTAAGGGTGGAGTCCCGGAAGTGGGCACCGCAAAGTCGTTGCCGAGAAGAAGGTCGACGCCCTCAACTGGCAAACACTCAACGATCCCTACATCCAGCTCCCTGCACACCTCTCCCACTCTCAACTCCAACCTCACAAGTGGGTATGACCTCGTAGCATTTATACCCTGCACCACAACAACTCTGGCCGCATTTATCGGTTTCCCTGTGAAGTTCCTCAACAAAGTTTGCGAAGCCCCCGTATCCCTCAACAAGTCAACCCTCCGTAGTTCACTCCCCCAGCTCACAAACCCGTGTCCCCGATGGCTACAGAAAGTGTCCCGGACAGGTGTCGAGCCTTCCGTACGCTTCTTTACCGCGTGTGCCTCAGCTGCTGACAACCTACCCCGGGCAGTTGCTGCAGCCTTCAGAGACACACCGATACTGTGAACCAATGACACCGGCTTAGCGGGAGTGTTACTAGGGCACTCACGTGAATAATGGCCTAGCTTCTGACATTTGTAACATTTCACATCCCCAATGGGCTTCTTCCCTTGTGCGGGCGAAGAAGGGGCCTGACCTTTAGTAAACGGGAGAGGCTTGTGTTTGTAGGTGTTATTAGGTGCAATGCTTTTAGTGTGGTTATGTGTGTCATAGGATTTGTTATTATCGAAAACTCTGGTGGGTGGGGTATAGCGCCCCTTCTGCCCTGACTCAGCCCTCTGAGCGGCACCGCAACCACGAATCAATGATAATCTGAGGTCTGCCATCTTGGCAGCCTCCTCTACTGTCTTGGGACATTTTTCCTTAATGTTCAGCGTTAGATCGGTTCCAGTACATTTGTAAAACTGTTCCAGATAGAAAAGTTGCTTAATTTCCTCAGCCGACTCTGCGTGCTCGGACCGAAACCAGTTATTACATGCATCTGTTAAGTCCTGTGCGTGCTCCATAAAACTGACGTCGCTCTTCTTATTCACGCCACGGAACTTCAATCTATAAGTTTCGGGTTGCAGTTCGTAGGCCCGGAGCACAGCCTCCTTCACCAGTCCATACACGACACTCTCGTCCAGTGACAGTGCATCGTAGGCTTTCAACCCCTTACCCACTAGACGTGATGAAACTAATGCTGCCCATTTAACCTCCGGCCAGTCATACTCACGACACTTCTTTTCGAAACGAGCAAAAAACTCAGTCACTGCTGTCTCATCAAATGCGGGTACTAACTTAATTAAATGCGAAAGTGAGTCTGTAACCCGGTGCCCACCACCGAGATGACGCCCCGTGGTCTCTACTCTAGACTTCTCGACATCCATTTCAGCCTGGTACCTGGTTGCATCCTGATTGGCTTGGATTCTAGCAACCTCTATGCGTTCTATACTAGCCTGTTGTATCTGAGTCTCCTGCAGCTTAAACTTAGCTAGTTCTAGCTGAAATAACATCTCAGGAGACAGGCCTGGGGGGGGAGAGCACAAAATGGGGGATCCACACCGAGACGTGTTTACGGGTAAGCCAGCTTGCCATTGAGAACCCTCCTGCTGCATCGTGCTAAGACTCGCTGGCTGAGGGCCCAGCTCAGGGGTAGAGTGGAATGGAGGCTTGGAGGGAACCCCCCAAGACCCCACTCCACCCACCGCCCCATCGCCATCACCCAACAAACATGCCACCAAATTCTTCTTGGGCCAACTGTCAGGACAGTCCCGCCCCAAAACCGTGGCTAAACAGCGAAGACCGTAACAATCAATAGCCTGCAGGTGCTGTTCGGTCAAAGGTGTCTTCAAAAATGCCCGGGCATCCCTCTCTCCACTTATAACACTCCCCTCCCTAAATATCTGCTGTACTTGCTGGTCACTAGGCTGTACCGTGTTATCCTCCCCCGTAAATGATGAGTCATTAGACATAGTGCTGGTTATACAATTGCTGTTCATAAACAAAAAAAAGTGCTTATTACTAATTGCAGTCTCGACTCACAAAATGTTAAAGATGCTTGAATGACTCTACTCTAGACACCTAACGAAACAATCTGCAAGTCCACCAATACAATAATGACACAATAAAAATTCCTCCAATATGCAAGAAAATTCTAGCCAGCTCTACTAGGTAGCATAGAATAGTTCTCCAAAAAACATGTGATAGGATACTACTGAATCCTGGCAAGGTCGCCATTTTGTTACGGCTGGATCGGCAATACATATTCGGGATTCTTGATCGTAGGACAGAAATGGCTTAAGTGACAACGACACGCTCGATTCCAGTCCCAAATACTATATGCTCCAGACAACAAAAGCACCAACGCCCTACAGAGTTATCGTCTACGGTAACGAGGTACCTTAACTCGGCGAAAGTGTACAACAGGGGTAGGCTATGAGGCTAAACTCCCTCAGACATTTATAGGTTACGTTATTACTAAAGAAATGCAATACTCAAGAAACTACGTTAATATTAAGCCTCTAATAATGTAGAATAGAAGCAGGCTAAAGGTATGACAGTGAAATGCTAAATGACAAATGTACACGCCTACTTGAAAGCGCGTGCACTACACTAACTGTCCCCTACTAACATGCACTAGCATGTAGCATACAAGATGTTCATGATCCAGTAGATACCTAATAATACACATGGGAGGAACATAAACAGTAGTCACTTATTATAATAATGAATCTATACTTGGAATAACTAAAAGGTTGCAGGCAACAGTACTGCGCCGGTAGCCTACTACCGCATAGGCTACTTCGCGTCTCTCACTCTGTCTCCCCTCCGAGTCCGTATGCGCCCGCATAGATCAAGAAAAAACTTCCACCTCTAGCACCCACCCAAACACACCACCTTCACCCACTTCAAACAAACTTATCACACCTTCTAACACACCAGACCCCCCCAAAACCCCCAGTTCAACCTCTCAACCAACAAATTTGAACCCTTCCATTGCTTTAAATCCTCCTATTTTACAGCCTCCATGCAGACGATCTTGCAAACGTATGTATGTATGTATATGCTCAGGCCCAATCCCCTCTTTTCCTATTTTTATTTTTATTTTCTATTTTACTCCATTTTATTATTTTTTTGTTTTTATTTTCTTGGGGGTGGCCTACTCAAGACAGAGCAAGAACAGGGAAAACACAAAACACAAGACAGAACAACGAACAAACACAGACAAAAAACAAAATTCACACACATCTAGGTCACCCAGGAGAACACCCAGAGACCAGGGTCACCAAGGTCACTCCAGCACTCCCCCGGCCCCCGACCACAAGGAGAGGCTCCGATCTCGGCAGGCAGACATGCAGCGGAGCCAAAGCCACAAGCCCGCCCACCACACTTCCAGGCGCACCCTTCATATTAATCGTCTCCCCGGGCCAGGCGCCGGATGGACTATTATCTAGTCCAACTTGCGCCCGACCCCTTCCCCCAAATAACCACGTGTTCACTCAACTATGCACAAGCATTCTCCTTTCATTCCTGTTTATTACCACTTCCTTTGCCAGATCTATAGTCATTCCTCTATCATCCAAAGCTTGTCTTACACAGTCTCTCCATCTCAATGGGGGTCTTCCTGCCCTTCTATCTCCCCTTGTATCTGACTCACATATTCTCTTTGTAAACCTTTCATCTCCCATTCGTTCAACATGACCATACCAGCTCAGCACCCTTCTGTCCACTCTGGCTGACAAATGTTCCTGTTGCCCCACTCTCCTATGTATCTCTTCATTCCTCAATCCGTCTCTACGAGTAACTCCACACATACTCCTCAGGCAGCTCATCTCCATCACCGTATGAACCAGACTAAATGGTGGACACCAGAGACGTTCACCCCAAAACGTAAAAAGCCAACCTCTACCAACAGTCACCATGCACCTGCCACACCCAATCCCCCTCCAGCCACACCTGTCACCACCGCCACTGCCAACCTGCCGACGACCCCCTCACACCTACCCACAACCAGCTCTCACCTCGTCAACCTACCTGGTCAACCTCGTGACCCTACATCCACTAAGCCCCTCCCACCTCTACAGGAGGGTACAGAGAGCAACGACTCCTCCGCCACCGTCAGTCTAAGCATTGACCACAAACCAACAACATCCTCTGGTCCCACAACTACCACAGCTACCATGAAGATCAACAAGCTGTCCATTACTCAGGACCATCAGGAGACAACAATCAAGACCAAATCCCAGTTGGTATATCAGGCTCGCAACTCATCCGTTCCTCTCCTACGATCACGCTGCCCCTAACAACGTAGCAGCCCTCGTCTGGTGCCGCTTTCTAAAGGGCCTCACACCATATGTATGTACCAAAACACACCAGACATATATTATCCAAGCTCGAGGCTGAGATTTGTTTATGGACGACGATGGTGAGATGACGGGGCTGAAAGAAGATATGCCAAAGGAAATAAAGAACCTGTTTCCGCACCCAGAAGAGCCCCAAATATCACCTTGTAGAATTGCGGCCATAACAAGCAGGAGAAGAACCAGAAATAATTCTACCCTCCAAACCAAGAATCACCTACACCAGTCGCCCCTACAGAACCCAGGTAGAAAACGAGGTTCACCTGGCCCCTTAAGATACGTATCCGGATATGACCCACATCCTCTCGTTAATGACCCCCAGGCGCTAGATAAAAAATGGCCCCCCTCATCAAAGGATCAGAAAGCCCAGCAGGAGCCAGACTTGGATTATGAAGAGTCCTATTTTATGGAATTACGACATCAACCACCTCCGTTTCCGTCCATCTACCCAGACGGAAATACCTACCAATATCACCACCAAGAGGGACAACAACTACAACCAGAATATTCCAGCTAACAACCAGAACATTGCATAAAAGCCTACACATATGAGGAAACCTGCAAAACTGTACATAATTGATCAAGTACTTATCCAAGCTCTCTACTACTTACTTCTAAAATAAATAAATAAAGAATACCATTCCCCATATAACCATGTATGTACTATATTGTTAAGACTTTATATAGCCGAACAATAATTTAAAAACTGTAACCCTCATGCCTCTCATGTCCCGAAACGCATCAGCCATGTCACTATCTGTAATGTATAATACTACCTGATCAAAAATAGGATTTGTTAGGTAAAATCGATTCACTGTCTAACACGGGTCTTCTGTGTTGGAGTATACGTAACTAAGTCAACTCGGAGAATACTTCCATAGGGGTTAGCCGAAATCCCCTTTAAAAGTATCCTACAAGCTGCGAAGAGTGCTGGAGGACCAAGAGAGTGTGTTGTGCCTAGAAGTGACGTTTCTAGCTATACCGTGTGAATGTATCGTCCCTCCCTGGTGTAAACAGGCAGACCGACACCGCACTTAGTCGCCATGTGTGACCAGATCTCTCACGGCTGCTTTCTCCTATACTTCAACCCAAATTAAGTGCTTCTTGTGATTCTTATTCGTTTGGTGATTATTGCGAAGGTTAGATAGGATATGTTATGTGTTCAATATAAGGTAAACATCCAAGATTAATTATTCGAGCATTCGAGCAATCGTTGCTCGTATCGAAAGATCATACAAACTCTGTCTTGGGATTGATGTATCTACTGAATATACATTGTAATATATCTTCTTATATTGCATTTAAGGTTTATAGATATATTCGTTCGGAAATAATACCGACAGCCTACACGTAATTACCGGTGAACACCCTAACAGATCTTATCCTATGTTTAATATTATTAGCAGGGTACGTAATCGTGTATAAGTGCTCACAGAGAGTGTTAAATATTTTGTCTCTTAGCAAGACCTATTTTATTCATGCTTCCTGACTCCAAACTCAGATTAAGCGTTATATGAGTTAATTATTAAATTCTAATTATACCACATCGCGCTAATATTTCAACGACGAGACCCCAGTCTTTCACACGGGCTAAAATAAATTATTCTCAGTTCCATGAACTATTATCTAAGTTTATAACTATATGAGTTAATAGAGATTTATATCCTCTATATATCGACCTAACTTCCAAGTTATTTGTATATCTTCTGATATCCTAATTTACATACCTTGCCATCACTGAATAAGTGTGACCTCAGTACTATTGACCTACCTCGATTCACGTTCTACCTCGCGTTCATTTTTACCTATGGATATTAGTTATTGTTTGAGACTAACCGCTCTGTGTGCGTTTATGCTATTTATATAATTATCATCTTGCATTTATTACTGCAATTGTGTATTCTGTGACATTGGTGGAGATTGATTTGATTAAGATTCATATGATTAAAGTCAGATATGTTCCAGTTGAGTGTTGTAGTTCTAAAGCTTTCCTAAGGTGGAAATAGTGAACTAACTTAAAGCGTGCAGCATTATAGCACGGCATAACATATATATATATATATATATATATATATATATATATATATATGCTGTATATATATTATACTGTATGTATATATAAATACTGTATATATATATATATACCGGTATATATATATATATATATGTATATATATATATATTTGAAGTTTCCTCCCTAGACATTCTTCAAGCCTAAGAAAGTACCTGCATGTGGCCTCTTTGAAATATATTTGTGCATTTTTCGGTAGAAAAATGTCAAGGCCTAAGACTAGTGCCTCATGGAATGCAGGGTTGCTCTCGCTCGCCAGCAAAAGATCGACACTTAAATGGCAAAACATGTCTTAAAATCTCTTAACTAATGGGGCGAATGTCGTGCAACCTCAACCTCAAAAGCATGAAGAAGAAAGGGATGCAGACATCCTCCCTGAAGGGTAAATCATTATGGAAACCCTGTTCAATTGATTTAATCAATATTTCCAACATAAAGATAGACCTGGTTGACTTGACACTGGTTGAGATCTAAAGGTCTGTCTACCTGTCCAGATGCTCGGAAGCACCTTAACCCATAACCCATACAGTACCGGTGACATTCTTTTCATTGAATTGTGGCAATTATTAGACGAGTTTGTTCAGCTTAGGAAGGATGTCTACCAATAAAAAATGCTACAGACTATCTCAATTAATCCCTTTAGCTACCACAGCCTTCCTAATCTTAATAGAATCGTCTAAATGCAGCTGATATATAATACACAAAATACCACGCCGGTACAGTAAGGGTTAAAGGATCCGATTAAGAGTTTCTGTTCTTTTTTCTGGCTATAATTAAACGATTTTATTCAAATTGAGAAGGGTATAAGGATTTCAGAGGGCTAATTGAAATAGGCTTTACCTTTATAATTATCACAGATAATTCCTAGATTGTATACAATCGTGTAATGATAGCCGGAATAAAGGGTGAAAATGCGTCATAATCTTCACAGGGTTAAGTAATATTGTTAGGGAGCAGACAATGGGCAGGTTGTTGACATTGAGAGGCATTAACCCCTTCTGTACCGGCGAAGTATTTCTAATGTTATCCTTGTTTCTATTTAAACAATTGTGTGCAGTTTAAGAAGGATCTGCGGTAGTAAAAATGGTCAAGAGAGATAGTTCGCACCCTGTTGAATGCTGGAGGCCAATTTTAAACTTAATGAAAACGTCTAATAGTAGCCAGAGTAAAGTTTAAAAGACGTCACCGGTACAGAAGGAGTAAATGCTAACTCCTTGTGAACATGCCTACACACACCTCCACACTCTGGTTACCTACTGTACTGCAGACAAACACATCCACTCTAACATAACAATAACAGAACAATAACATTACACAAGCGCTTCCTACGAACCACACAGCTTAAACCCTTCAGAACCGATCACATCGTTTTTACTATATTATGGCAACTACTGGACGATATTCAGCTTAAAAAGGGCCTACAGCAATTAACAGGCTTCAAGGTATCTCACTTAACCCTTATTATTACCACAGATCCGTTTTAAGCTGCACAAAATAGTATATATGTGGCTAGAATAAAATCAAATAGACGTCACCGATATAGAAGGGGTTAAAGCACAATCACTTCCCACCATACATACGCCGTCAGTCTGCCGGAGAGGATACTGTGGTGAGGATCTTAAGACTCTACTGTTCCTCTAACTTACAAGTAATCAGCCTTCGGTCGTAACATTTTGTTATCGAAAAGTACAAACTTAACTTGAAGGGGATCTGGGTAGGCATTTTTTGTAGTTTGAAGGAAGTTTGGTATAATGTTTTTATTAGCCTAGACGACAAGCTAACAAACATGGCTCGATAATGGCAACTGATTTATTGATAATCAATTGACAAATATGACATTCCTGCGACTCTTCGTTGATGTCTTGATGTTGGAATGGTTAGAGCGTGTAAGATCTGTGTGATATATACTAGGTTCGAATCCTGGGAGAATCACATGCTTCCAATAATTTAGTTTTTGGGTTATTAGTGTAAACCGGACGTGTGTTCTATTTTATTCTAGCTATATTTAGACGATGTTATTCATCTTGGGGTAGTTATAATAGTTGGTTGAGATAGTTTGAAAGCTTATTATTGCTAGAGGTCCTTCCTAAGCTTATTACAATCGTCCAATAGTTGCCGGAATATGATGAAAAGGACGTCCCTGGTACTGAACGGGTTAAGAACAATGCTAAAAAATAATTTAAAAATAAACATATTATATTAATACGAAATGTTCACAACTAACACCATATTTCATTATAAAGTGTTCGTAATAGCTAAGGAATGAATTTGGAACCAAGACAGCAAGATATTAAGAGTGTGTTACTTGATCCCGCCGCTGTTGACTATGTGTAGAGTGGCGTGATAACCCTTTCTGTACCGCTACCATCCTTTTAACTTTATGCTGGCTACTATTAGATAATTAGACGATTTTATGAAGTTTATAAAGAACCTCCAGCAATTAACAGGCTTCGAACTATCTCACTTAACCCTTTTTACTACCACGGATCCTTCTTAAATTGTACAAAATCGTCTAAATATACTGTAGCTAGAATAAAAAATAAAGCGTCGTCAGTACAGAAGGGGTAAAGAGGGCGGTCCACACCAGACTTACTTTCCGCCAATATCTGAACAGCGACGTAAACAATTAATAAAAGGCCTCCGTCTACGTATTGTGAAAAACCAGTTATCCTCCGGTGAATTGCGGGGGAGAGTGAGGGAAGCGAGAGAAAGTAAATTATATGATGGATACATGTTTTTCATAATACGTGTTGCTAGCCCCAAACGCACGAGCAACTGTGGCCTTCCAACATCCGACACAGCTCCTATTATTTATGTACATCAAACAACATGTAAAATACAATAATATTTATTTTCACACCCTACCATGAAAAGACTACTGATACACCACTCCTGTCTGGGCCTCAACACGATTGAAACGCATATTTTGGGTATATATATTGTGTCACAACTATGCGATCAATTTCGTACACCATTCGTTTATTCCAGACATATATTTCCAGACATTCTAACCTTAACGTACCTTTGGGGGGCGGGGGGGGGGGGGGGGGGGGGGCTTTTTACAGCCAGCTTTCCTTTTTGTCTCTTTCACACATAATAACACACACAAACACACACACATTCATTGACTTCTAATCTTCTACCATCTCATCTACTTTCCGACACCAGTTAGTAGTCATTTTCAGAGCTTCCGTGGCCATGCTTCTGCATGGGCGTATGAGAGATTCTGCAAAACTTCATCTGTGGTGAGATTCCTTGCTGGTTTGCCAACAACACAGTGTATGAGCTGAATAGTGGTTGTAGATGCCTTTCTTTTGAAAGCAGCCTTGATAAATGCTTGAAGGCGAACTTTATTCTCTGGCTTACCAAGAAGAGCATGAAAGTCTCTATTAGAAGGAAATTTGTCCTCTGACTTCATAAACACATTGCAAATGGACTGATTTTTTTGTTGTCGTTCACTATCTTTGATGGAGAAGTCTTGCTCGTACGAGTCATTAACCAAGATAACACATTCTGCATTCGAATGTCTATTCAGGACAAAGTTCACAAGTTTCTCACCATAGTCTCCCCACGTTAACTTGGTTCCATCTGCTTTTTCTCTGTCTTCAGTAGTAGGCGTTGTTAGACGCCAGATTAGTCCCATGTCTACTATTGATGTGTAAATATCAGAGTACGGTATGGATGTCATTGTCAGTATTTCCTGTAGCTTACTCTTCTGCGTTTTGCGCATAGTACCATTTGCAATGAAAATTGAAAGGCACTCATCTGTTACTCGATGCTGCATTAAGTCTTCCATCTTTAAGCCGTCACTTGCCTCAACAAGTTTGATGACCGAGGTAAATGCCTTACTCTCCATTTCTTCAGTTGTCTGCTTCAGGTCTTCACTTGCTGTCTTCTCGATTTCTTGAGTTGCAAAATTGCCTCTTTTACTATGTGGTATTCGAGCATTGAGGGACTTTATTTTGGAATAGACTCTTTCATTTACAAATTCCTCCACTTTTCTTTCTCCATCGGCCTTTGCAGACTTCAGATCAGCAAAGAGAGCTGGAGAGGCTTGAATTCCAGATTGTAGAGATCTTAGTGTCAGATCTGATTGGTCAAATGGATCACAATGGAACTCGGTGAGACATGCACTGATATCCTGCACAGATTGTTCATCTATCTTCATCTTACTTGGGGCACAATCTGCATGCTTTCTTGAACCTCGTCTCTTGTGATTTGCGTGACGATGAACACAGCCTCTTATCCGGTTGACGTTGTTAACATTCCGCGTGTTGGACAGGAGTTGGTTCTCATTCTTTAGAATAGCCAACCATCCACACTTAAGCTTGGATCCTTTATTCATCGTTGACTCTATCCATATGTCAAGGGCAACACATGAGTAGGGTTTACCGGTCATTGACTGTGCAAACATGCCACTCTCCATGAATTGTGCTTGGATATGGGGAAGACTTTCTAGGACTGCTATGGAATCTGGAAGCCCATATCTATCGTTGTCATAAATATGCATCCAAGGAAGCATAAACTTCAGTGAAGACTTGGACTCGATCCAGTTTCTTGTCCTTATAGCATGTATATTTTGAGTCAGTATCTCTACCATCTCCAAGAATGACATCTAGAATTCTGCTAGTGGAGCACCATCTAAGTTCTGGAATAGGGAGTCAACGAGCCCCTTGAGATCGGCATTGCTCTCTAACTCAGCATGTGCATCATTAAGTTCTTGTTGGTCTACTGAACTGCGTAACTTATTGAGAGATGCCTGGATCTCTTCACACAGAGTGGCACCTTCAAAACGTTTGTCTAGTGCATGTTGGAGTAAAGCCTCGTAGAAGAGTCGAAGGCAACGCACACCGCAGTTGAAGTGTTTTCCACGCAGAGCTTGATCCACGGATCCATCTGCAACGACGCCTGCAGCCACCAGTACATCTGAAATGCCTGAGCCTTTGAACCTTTTGTAGATTGCATTGATGAAAGACATCTGGATATGAAAGGGCCCCATGAATGTCAATATGTCAGCAAATATCTCTGGATTCTCACTTTTCAATTCTAGCAATAATGCGTAGACAGGATGATCACCGACGATAATGGCAAATGGCATCTTCTTGTCATCAATTGCCTTAGCAAGCTTGCGCAGGGCATCATACAGAATGGTCTTGCTTGGTGGATCAGGATAAGTCATAGGATAAATCGCTTGACTTTTCTGGGTTTCTGGTGATAGCGTGGCCTGGAAGCCAGAAAAGGCTGGTACAGTCTGGTCTTCTGGCTTTGGTCTTGTTCCGTCTGCCTTAGCTCGGGCCATTGCATGGATGACACCTCTCATTCTTTGAGGAACTGTGTCCAGATGTTGTTCATCCGTTATCCTTGGTCTGATGGGTGGTTCACCACGCTTGACTGTTTTGTATGGTTCAATTCTTTGCATCTGGCTCCCAAGTTCTTTGAGGCTATCAGAGAGGTACGAAGGCAAGGTGCTATTTGCAACTGGTCTATCATCATCTAGGGTAGGTAGATTTAGCTTAGGTAGGTCTGGCTGAACAAACATGACATTTGTACGATGTGATTGGCCACTTCCAGTCAAAGTGTCACTTTTGAAGTCATCGTTGTCGACTATACATATTGCCGGTGTTCCTTCAGAAAGTTCAAAAGGACACTCAGTTGAATGCTTCAGGTCAGTAACTGCCCAGAAATCTCTAAGTAAAAGCACATCATTGTAACTGATTCCCAGGCCATCCTTATGTAATATGTCTACCATTTCTCTGCTCTTTGTCATACCATGTAGCAGTACACCGAGGTTTGTCTCAAATGCAGTACGTCTTCCAGTGATGTAGCTGGTCAAAATAGATGCAATTGATCTGACTTGGGGCTTGTCATCGACTTCAGACTTTGTGGGGTGCTTTAACCAAGTGATGAGCTTCAATAGGAGATCATTCAGGTCTTCATATTCTTCTAGCTCATGTATGTATGGAGGCCAAGGAACAGTTTTTGTTTTGATGATCTGATCTCGGAGTCGCCCAGCTACATTCTTCACCAGCTGATCGTCACTTACACCTAGAGAGGATATTGCAGCCTCAAGATATGAACCTGCAGCTCTTGCATCATATACCAGTTCACTCACATTCTTCTGACCTCGTTCATGAAATGCTATGTCATCTCCAAATTCCTTGATCAGAATTTCCTTAACGAAACTGGACTTTGCTGTGGAATAGTAACCATAATTTGAAGTAATGCCTTTGTAATCCTTTACAAGACCTTGCAGTGTACGGATTTCATGATCTTCAAAGATAACTTGACGGACATGATGAAAGAAGATATTTTGGGCCTCTCAAAGATTAACATGTTGCAGATGCTCTGTTTTTTCATCAGGAAAAAGACTCCTTCAGAGGGTTGCTGACATAATTGCGCCAACATTCACGATGATAACGAATTTCCAATCCAAACGCCGTTTGACTGTCTGGGATAGATGCAAGTAGGGTATTCAATCTTTCTCTTATAGGCTCATCTGACAGACAAACTGTATGCAACTTGAACCGGTTCCATGGGTTCCATGCGTCTACTGTTGACAGCAGCAAAAGTTTGGACTTGCCAGGATTACTGTTTTTTTGTGGTCCTTTCATACACCACACACAGAGATTCTTATCATGAACCACTCCAGTACTAGAACGAAGCTTTTTAGGCACATTTCCTGGGAGTTGTTGACTTGAAGTTGATGCTTGAACTTCTTCCTGTTCAGATTTCCGTTTACGATTCTGTGCTTGCTGAATATAGCGATTACTACTGATCTGGGTGTAACATTTACTATGCATGTACAGGCCTTTAGGCCCCTTGTCCCACTCCACTGCTGCATAGGCATGCTGAAATTTATCAAGTTCCTTCCACCTAAAACACTTGCTCCTTAGATTCTCCCACTTTGTATCAGATGTCTTGTCCGTACTATCATCAGCTATACAGGGATGTTGACATAATATGCATTTTAATCCAGGTCCTGGGTAAGGCACATCACTAACTCCTCTACGTTCCATGCTTATGATTCTTCACGCCAAATTCGATGCAACAAACCTGAAAAAGAAGGAATTGATCAGTCAACATTCTTGGTTTACATTTTAAATTATATATTATATTATTTGAGTAAGTTTCAGAGGATCCGTGACCGTGTTTAGGATACCAAAGTTTCTCAGTGGATTTAACAACATCATATTTGTCTTAGATGTTGAGGTTAATGGGACTCTAAATCATGAATTATGCCATCCCATTGATTTTCTTAATTATTTTCTTATTTTCTTAATTATTTGGTAATTAGTTATTAATTATTTTTTTAATTATGTCATCCCATTGGTTTTCTGACACCAAAATTAGTGGGAATAGACACCAAAATTGTCATTTTTGGCCATTCACTTCAAGAAATAGAACTTTATCAATTTTTTAAGATGACGGCGGCGGCCATTTTGAAAAACGTCTAAAATAACAACTTTCCCGTCATTTTGGTGAGGTGTATGGGGGCTTATTTTTGTTAGCATCAGTTGCCCTTGTTAAATTCACTGAGAAACTTTGGTATCCTAAACACGGTCACGGAAGCTCTGAAAATGACTCTACTAAGTCTAAAATAGTCTCAAACTGTTACCAGATTAAGGAGGCGTTATATTAGTTTTAGGTCTATCTATTTATTCAATCATTTATTTGTTAGTTTCCTTGCTAGGTCTCCATCAAGCTTTACAAACACGCCCATAACCCCCTTTCAAGATAAATTTCTACATTTTTCAGTAGAAAAATGTCCCCTCCGAAGGCCGGTTCCTCTTAAAATTACAGGCTCGCCGGGAATAGTCGATACCTAAATGGCAGGAAAGGTCTGAATATTGACAAATACATGTGGTGAAAGGTATTAAAATCGCCAAACAAATGGAACGACTATCTTATAATATCAAAACTAATGGGGCTAAACATGAGTGAGAATGTGGTCCAGAAAAACCTAATACCTCCCCTTAACTTTGATGTTCAAAGGGGTTACTGGACTGCTCAACCAGTAGATTAATTCAACCAGTACCTTTCAACCAGTGCCACGTCAACCAATGCTCTTACCTTTGGTGAGGTTAGGTTGAGTTAAGCTAGTATATATTATAAGATGCTACATTATTTTTTATAATAATATACAGTATATCAATCATTTATTTGTTAGTTTCCTCGCTAGGTCTCCATCAAGCTTTAAACACCCCCAAGACCTACTTTCAAGTTAAATTTGTACATTTTTCAGTAGAAAAATTTCCCCGCCGAAGGCCGGTTCCTCTGAAAATTACAGGCTCGCTTCCGCTCGCCAGGAGAAAACTGACACCCAAATGGCATGAAAGGTCTTAATATTTACAATCAAATGGGGCGAAAGGTTTCACAATCGTCAAACTAATGAGGTGAACGTCTTAAAATCTCATAACTAATGGGGCTAATCATGAGGGAGAAGTGTGTTTAAAAAAAACTAAAACCTCCCTTTAAATAGGCACTGGTTTGATTGCCATTGGTTCTTTTGGTTCTGGTTGAGAGCTACTGGCTGTAATGGTCTACTGGTGGAGTTGTCCAGGAAGCCTTTGGAACACCAACTTCAATATGCTAACATTATAGGATTCTTTTTATTTACGGGTGTCGAACGTAGATTTGATGGTAGATTATTTAGTTCACTTAATGCATACAAAACTATATACTGTAAACAAATCGCATATTTGTAATAAACATTATACACATAATAAGTATTTCGATCGTTTTCGTATTGTATTTTGAATAGGTATAACATGTGTACTATGAACAATGATTTGGAAGGCAGCGGAGGTATGGGTGGGGATGAGTGGTTTAGGGGAGGCTGGTCACCTATAGTTAATGTTTTTGTTTTCAGCTGACGCTAAATTTGGTCCCTTAATTTAACAGTTGATTTCTCAATACCGAATGGAAAAATGTGACACTAATTCTGCCTCTAATGCCACGTTTTCACATTTAGCAACATATTTCACTACACATTTTTTGTAACAGCTGACTTATCAAGATGGGGATATAATGATCAACTTAAGGTGGTATCACACGGGCGCTTTTTCCATTAACATTCATACTCAACACTGGTCTGGCAGCTTATGAGGTCAACATCTTAAGTATTTCGGTTATCTTAATTCATCCACCATCAGTCTAGTTTCCGATACCAGTGTAAAATATTCCAGAAATGATGCCAGACAAATGTTGATGATCGATTGTTGACTAAAATAGCTGTCGTGTGATGTCGGCTATAACTTCAGCTGGACTGAGACCAACAATAAGTGAAGACCACAGATAATTTACTAAGGAGAGACTGGACTATAGATTTCATTGTGTACACTTGTTAGTTGGAGTTACGTGTGTCATGTGTTTGACTAGTATCGATAATAAATGTACAGTTGACCACATAAATTATGTTCCTCTCCGTGATCTTATAAATGGAAATATAATGTGCTTGATTAAATTACGAGTGTAGTTTGTTATGCAGCGATAACTCATCTGAGTAGTCAACTGATAATTAATAGAAACCACACTTGCAATTCATAATTATACACTAATTTTACTTCCAGACATAAGATCACGACGAGGAACATAACTTATGTGGGCAACATAACATAGACATTTTCAGCTGGTTATCAGAGGAATGATATACATATGTAAGCCATTTGTTTAGGTCTCTATGAAGACTATCTATCTATCTATTGCCGGACGCCGTGATCCCCGAAGGGGTGGCCACGAACGAAACGCCCCCATGCACCTCTGTCCCCAGTCAGTCTACGTCCCTCCTACCATCCAGCACCGCTTTCACGCATATACTTCTTTAGTCCGTCCTTCCACCTCTCACTCGGTCTACGTCTCCCTCTCTGTCCTTCCTTCTCACTCTTAGTCATTCTCTCGCTTCCCATACGTTCCACATGGCCGAACCATCTCAAGGTGTTCCTTATCACACTTTCCAGCACATCTACATCCACACCACACCTCTCTCGTACTTCCTAATTCCTCTGTCTATCCCCCTATGTAACTCTGCACGCACTTTTCAAGTAACTCATTTCCACCCCTCTCACTCTTTGTTTGAGTACAAAGGAGTACAAAGTACAAAGCACAAAGGAGTACAAAGGAGTACATAAGAAATCAAGCAACAACAGATCTAGTGACCCTTCTAGGCTGCTTGTGCTCCAAAACACTGAGGATCAAGTGTCCAAACAGTGCTTTAGAGGGGGTAAGGGAACATTGGAAAGGGAACTACTGCCCAGGAACTAATGTCCGTGGCAGGATTAGGAAGTTAGTAGGGGACAGATGGGTTAGTAACTGAGGGGGGGATTAAATGATGTTATTCATTTACAAACGCAGTCAGTCGCGGGTTTGATGCGAGATATTTGTCTAGGCGGAGTTTAAATGAATAAACGGTGCTGCAGTCTATAACGTCTCGGGGAAGCCCATTCCACAAGTTGGCAACTCGATTGAAGAAGAAATTCTTAGATTCGTGCGAGTTAAAAGATTTACCAATAATTTTGCAACCGTTTCCCCGCGTGTAATTAGATTGGTCGATAGTGAAGTACTTACTACAGTTCATATTGTTGATGCCTTTGATGATTTTGAACACTTGAATTAAGTCACCTCTTAATCTGCGCGGGGTTAAAGGAAATAGATTTAATTCTCTAAGACGCTCTTCGTATGGATTGTTCTTTAGTCTAGGTATCATTTTGGTAACTCTACGTTGAACTCGTTCTAGCTTGTTTATATCTTTTTGGTGATAAGGGCACCAGGATTGAACGCAGTCTTCCAGAAGAGGGCGGACTAAGGAATTGCAAAGGGTTAGGATAACTTCTTTGGATTTATGCTCAAATAACCTGCCTATAAAGCCAATTATTTTGTTAGCCTTCTTAACAACTTCTGAACATTGTTGACTCGGTTTTAGGTTACTCGATATTGTTACTCCCAGATCGGTTTCTCTGTTTACATTCTTAAGCTGAGTGCCATTCATCGAATAGTTTGCTTTCTCATTTAGGTATCCGATATGTAGTACTTTACATTTATCCGCATTGAAACTCATTTGCCAAATTTGGGCCCAACATGACAATTTATCTAGATTGTGTTGCATATCGTCAACTTGTTCTTTTGAGAGTACGCTATTTGCAATTTTTGTATCGTCAGCAAATTTTGAGATTGTACAGGTGAGACCCTCATCTATGTCGTTGATGTAAATTAGAAAGAGAATTGGTCCAAGTACCGATATCTGGGGTACTTACATTGGTCCATTTAGATGCCTTACCGTTTATGACTACTCTTTGCTTTCTGTCGCTGAGCCAATTTTCTATCCATTTCAACACACCGTCTTGTATTCCATGCGCTTTTAGTTTTAGCAGTAAACGTTTGTGGGGAACTTTGTCAAAGGCCTTTTGAAAATCATGGTATATAATATCTACAGCTTTACTCTCATCGTAGAGGTTGAGGATATCGTGGAAGAAGTCTAAGAGGTTTGTTAAACAGGAACGTTTTTTACTAAAGCCGTGTTGAGTATCTATAAGTACGTTATTTTCCTTTAAGTGATTTACGAGTCTGTCTCATGACCGTTTCTAGCATTTTACATACAACTGAGGTTAAGCTAATTGGACAATAGTTACTGGGTAGGGATTTGCTGCCTTTTTTGAATATCGGTGTTACGTTGGCTAGCTTCCACTGATCAGGCATAGTTCCAGACTGCAAGGATTTATTGAATAGTAATGTCAGTGGTTTGGAGAGCTCATCCTTAGCTTCCTTTAGAACTCTAGGCGAGATTGTATCAGGTCCAGGCGTTTTATTTACCTTGAGTTTATCTAAACAATTCAATACTTCTCTCTCTGTAACGGTGATATTGCTTAGAACATCTGAATTATCAATCTGAATCGGCGATAGTGTAGGGATATCACTGAGGTCTTCTGTTGTAAAAACTGATGCAAAGAAGGTATTGAGGGCATTACTCATTTGTACTTCGTCTTTGGTGTATTCTCCATTTTCATCGATTAAAGGTCCAACAGTTGAAGTAACTACTTTTTTCTTTTTGATATAACTATAGAATTCTTTCGGGTTTGTTTAACTTTGATTCACAATATGTAACTCTAAGGTCTATTTACTTTGCTTAATTAACTTTTTGGCTTTGCGTCGTAGCTCTACAAATTTCACCCGTTCTTCGTAATTTTGTGAGGATTTTAATCTATCATTAGCAAATTTTTTAGCAAGCAGGCAGTTTGAAATATCTTTATTCCACCATTTGGGCTTATTATTATGGCCTGGACGCCGTATTTTCGATGGTATGCAGTCTTGCACTGCTTTTAGGTAAGTGGATTCGAATAACTTACAAGATGTATTTATGTCGTTATTGTTAATTAAAAAGCTCCAGTCAGTTTCTTTAAACATAGCTCTAAGTTTATGGAAGTTTGCTTTCTTGAAATTAGAGATTTTTTCGATGCTACTATTTGGTTCGTTACTAGTAAACTTTAAAGTGAAAGTTATCGTACGATGGTCGCTGTTACTGAATTCATCACCAACATTCAAATTCTCTATTAATTCTTCTTTTGTTGCAAGGACAATGTCAAAAACGTTATTACCACGGGTCGGCGTTTGAACAAATTGATAAAGCGAACTCTCTTGCAAGTTCGCATACAAGTCATGTCCGGAGTGTGAAGTAAGAGTATCGCCCCACTTGGTCACAGGTAATTTAAAGTCGCCAAAAATTACGGTATCTTGTGAGTTACTAACATCTGCAATTTGTTCGTAAATTTCTCGGTCAGTTTGCACTGATTGAGCTGGAGGTCTGTATATTAATGCAAGTATTATTTATGTACCTTTATTATTCTTTATTAGCACAAAAGATGTGTCGACGTTCACAATTTGAGGTTTTGACAAGAGGGTAGGGTTAAGACTTTCTTTGATATAAAGTAAAACGCCACCTCCATTTCGATTTATTCGGCTTTTCTCAAACATTACATAACCGGGAAGTGAATACTCCGCTAAAAAGTCTCTATCTTCTGTATTGAGCCAAGATTCTGTTATGTCAATCACATCATAATTTTCTGTAAACACTAGCTCCTCTAAATCTGAAAATTTATTGCGTATGCTATGAGCGTTTGCATAGAAAACCTTTAAATTTGTTATTTTAGAACTCACAGAACGCTTTTTAATAATATGTTTGGTTCTTGTCGGATCTACATTTATGTTCATGGCTGTCCTCGGTCCTCGCTGTCTTCGGTCCTTATCGCTGGTGGTCCTCGGTTGCCTCTGTTTTTGCTTGGCGTTGGATGATTTATGTCACTGCTACTTCTTCTCGGATGGCGTTTTTTGATCCATGGCTGCGGACTGCTTCGTGTAGGAGACTACCCATGCATGCTGAACCCACAGGGTTTAGATGAGTGCCATCCTTGCGGAACAGAGTAGGCTGGTTATAGAAATTGTCCCAGAGGTTGATGAATTCAACTTCTTCCTTCAGACACAAATATTTTAGTCGGCTATTTGTGCTGAAGACCTTGTCGTAGAATTTGTCAGGTGCGTCGATCTTGGGGAGTATGCCTGAGATGATGATTTTCCTTGACTTGTTTTTATAGTGCTGGATCAACTTGCGATATTTCTCCATCAACTCCACCAACGTCCATGTTTCGCTCCCGTAAGTCAATGTCGGGATCTATGAAAACATGGTGAAAAAGGAGCATGCTCGGTGTGGTAGAAGGTGTAGAGGATGATAAGAAACCATATGGAGATAAGAGAGAGAAAGAGTGTGTGTGTGTGTGTGTAGCAAAGATAAGAAGATGCGTTAGAGGTCAGTGTGTGTGTATGTGTGTTTGGTGAAGACAATACACTGAGGTAGAAGTCAGTACGTTTATGTATTACTAACAGTTACCTAGTGATCATCATCACCTTACCTTATGGATACTCCACACACCCAACATATCACATACAGTGTTTGTCTGTAAAGGTAAACTTTTATATGTACATATGTTTCATATGTTAGCCGTGTATTTTGTTAGAGCAAGGCGCCCTACAGAAATACAAAAAGTAATGTAAAATGAACTTCTAAACGCCTGGCTATATGTCTTGTCTGTGTGTGTGTGTGTGTGTGTGTGTGTGTGTGTGTGTGTGTGTGTGAAGTAATTATATCTCCTTTATCCATCTTGACAGGCGAAGAGGTCACTATTTCCATGCCTAATATAAATATTCAAAAATTATATTTTGCAATGATGAGTCTGACATTCTGTTCTACATGGTATTTAATATAATATATTATTTCGAGGGAAGAATTCCACCATTAACGCCAATATTAAAGGGAGGGTTCTTGATATTGTTCTGGACCCCTTTCCTTCTAATGTTTAGCACCACTAGTTTTGAGATATTAAGATATTCACTCCATTAGTTTGGCGATTTTAAAACCTTTTGCCTCATTTTAACTCACGTCCACTCACCGATTCTCTGCAATCTCTCTCTTTTCGCCGCAATCTCTCTCACTATTATATTGCTATTACAATAATCAGTGTTCTTCAGAGCTCTCTCAGTGTATATGACCTCCTCTACGTAAGGAATGTAGTAGGCTACCTGGCTTGCAACACAATCTCATCCCTACTCTGTGCAACTCTCCAACCCAAGAGTGAAACGATACTCCCAATCTTTCATCTATTCAACAGCTGAGTTCTGGAACACTCCCTGAATCCATCTTTCCCTCATCCTTTGACTTAAATTGCTTCAAACTCTGTGATTTAAATTCTTTGATTTTGGCCCTGTCACTCTTTCAATTCTAGGGGATGCACTTGTCACAGGCAGTTTTGCCTTTTTTCTCCCTCATCCACATACAAAAAATATAAATATATAAATATATATACCGGTATGTATATATATATATATATATATATATATATATATATATATATATATATATATATATATATGTATAACAGCGCATCTATAGTCGACTGTACACTGTAGTATAACATAACATAATTATATCATATCTCAATATCAGTTACACACTTCTATAAATATAGAACTGTACACATTTAGTTGGTATGATCCTACCCTTAGATAATCATAATCTCACCTATAAACTCCCTTGGTCTAAAACCACGAACGTAAGCATGGTATCCACGGCTCTTGCCACGTGTCTCACAGACAATTGGCGGAACACCCAAGGAGATTGCCAGCAGAGATTGTGTATAGGAGATAGGAGTCTTCCTATGTATTCTATTGATAAAAAGGTGCCTCTAAACGTTGCCAGTTACCCTTTTTCGATTTTTTTCTTCAGCGCCATCTATTGCAGGGTTCCAGAACTACTCAACGTGAATAAATCTACGGATGTAGCCTACCCTTCATTCTGTGTTTTTTTTTTATATGTACCGGTACACTACTTTTTTTGGTCTCTCTCTCTCTCTCTATATATATATATAATATATATATATATATATATATAATATATATATATATATATATATAGTATTCTGTATATACGATATATACTGTATATATATATATAGCCTATACTGTATATTATTTATGTTTGACCAAAGTTTGAGTGTGGCTGTGTGTACTTCCAAGTTAGTAACTTATATTACAATGCAAATACTTGTTTTCAATTGAGATTAGTTTTTCATATAGGCTACATTCATTGTTAATAAATTTAGTCAATATCAAATAATCATCAACAGCCTTCATGATCCATTGCAAACCATATCCTTATTCTCAAGGTCAACCACAGCCTCCTTACATCATCACGGAGGCTTGGTTCAGCTTGGTAAGCTATGTAATTAACCCCTTCTATACCGACGACGTCTTTTGATTTTATTCTGGCTCCTACTAATCGATTGTATTCACTTTAGGAAGGATCTTTAGCAATTATAAGGCTTAGAACTATCTCATCAACCCTTTTTAACTACCACAGATCCTTTGTATGCTGTATAAAATCGTCTACATATTGCTAGAATAGAATATAACATACGACGACGGTACAAAAGGGGTTAATGGAGTATTGTTCACATTTCAGTGTAGGCAATACTTTGGAGTGCTTTTGCATATCAGTGTACTCTTAAATCATTGTATTCATAATGACTATGGCTGATTATGGTGATAGCAAACAAGTTACATGAGTTTCTATAGACTCTACACGAGACACACGTGTACACCATTGCAGCAAGGGAGAGGAACTGTCAATAAACAGACGACAGAAGTATTTTCCCGCGATAGGGAGGAGCTATGCGCTACCGCCATCTAGTGCAGGGTTCCAGCCAAATCTGTAAATAATGGCCAACAGTCGCCAACTACTATTAACACGGCTGATTTTCCCAGACTCCTCTCTCCTATTCTTACTCTATGATTGCCACCAACTACTTAGTACCAGTGGTGGGCGTGGGCGCGCCGATTTGGCGCTCTGCGCTCTGCGATCCGGTGCGCACTACCAATATAGAGGAGCGCGGAGCGGCAAAAATCTGAACTCGGAGTGCAGGCGAGGAGCGCAGCTTGAATTTTGCGCTCCTTTCTGGCGCTCCGGAAGCGATTTTTCCTGTCAACAACAGGTTCAAGAACGTCATTATCGTGTACAGTCATCGTACGGTGTTACTCACGGTGTTAGTGAACTGTGATACAGTGATACTATGATAGTGACAGACTGACAGTGCCACCTTCAAACCCTGGAAAGGTAAGAACTTGGCCAGTGCCAGATTTTTTTTTTTTTTTTTTTGGCTAAATCTATCAAGTTGGGTGAGAAAGGAAGGATAATGGTAAAAAAAACACTCCCCTTGTCCATTTTTGCCAGAAATCAGGTCCCCGATAGTCGCGAACGTAGCTGCAAAGAGTCAAAAGACACTATAGACTTCAGAGACTTATCATTTTATGGTATCGATACCATCGGAATGTTACTTGAATTTATGGGTGGGAGGGTGGTTTGGGGGATGGTGGGGGGAAGGTAGAAGCGTAATAGACTCGTGTTACAAATATGAAGCCGATTGGTGAGGTAGTTTCGCCACCACAGATTTTTTGTTTTCCTTTTCTTCGTACGGATACGCTGAAAGTGGGTTGTGGGAGGCAGTTGGGGGTGTGGTGGAGGGAAGGCAGAAGGGTAAGGCACTTGTCACACAAATATGGAACCGATTGGTGCAATGGTTTCGCCGCCACAGATTTCCCTTTTTTTTTCCTTGTGAGGCGACCGATAGTCAGCGAGTGGGTGGGAAGAGGGGTTTGGGGTAGTGGTGGTGGGTATGCAGAAGGGTAAGGTACATGTGGTAAAAAACTAAAAATATGAAAGCCATACGTGCAGTCGTTTCGCTGCTACGATTTTTTTTCGGCGAGTCGGTATATAATTATATGCGGACCTGGCACTGGGCGTGACAACTGACAAGACCCTAGTCCCGGCCGTATATATACCGTCGAAGACTGGTCAGTGGGTCATCCATGATATGATATCAATCATATCATTGATATGACATAAAGAATTACAGAAACTGAGAAAGTGAGAAACTTAAACTTCAGAAAGACACCTTGACTTGAGGTTTTTTTATTTTTTTTTATTTTTTTTATTTAATGAAGTGAAAGACAAAAGATTGTATTAATTTAGGTAAATAATTAAATAACTTCTAGAAGCTGTTTTTTACTTTTTTTTATTATATACCTATTTTTGGGAGCGCGGAGCGCAGGAGCGGGAAGCGCATCGGGTCGGCTGACCAAAGGAGCGCGTGAGCGCTGCCGCATTACCTTATGTCTGAGGAGCGCGGAGCGCTGCCGCATTACCGGTCCCACCGGAGCGAGCCCACCGCTGCTTAGTACCATGCTACACTACCACGCCCTCTCCTCCGCCTATACGCGCTCTGCCCGCCAGTAGCAGTCAGACCTCCCCCTTGGCGGGTCGTTCATTTCATAACGTTGGAGATAACAAATACAGGAAATATAGCTCAGTCTTAGTTGCTTACAGTTGCTTACAGTTAGGCACTTCCTACAGGGTCACTACATTGCCTTCACAAACCTTACAGTAAAACAAGCATTCCTCAAAGTGGTTTTACATCATTATGCTTTACAGTGCTCCCTTACAACACTCTAGTATTTAAAGGCTATCAGAACTCTATTTTCTTGGTAAATAAAAAAGAAAACCAAAGGTGTTAACTTAAAAGAAACCTCTCTATTAAATTCCCTAGTTAATATGTTCCCAGCCATCACCGAACCTACAACTATTACAAGGAGATATTAAAGAGGTAAGTAACCAAGAAAGATAGCCTGATATACTGTATATATATATATATATAAATATACTGTATATGGGTATTTAAAACAAACTCGAACACACAACCATTTGATAATCACATAATTTTCAAATGTCAATCTGCCCAGCTGTGGTATGTATATAACTGTCTTGCTATCTCGGAGATAAGAGTGATACTGGAGATACTACTGTATAGAGTCTAGAAGATTCAACAGTTAAAAGTGGTTAAAGCTGGTTTATCGAGTTGCTATCTACACTAAGCGTGCATTCCGATATCTTCAGAATACATGTTTCATACGTATTATGTCACATAAGTGTCCACACTCCGCTCAGCAGCCACAGCTCAACTACGTATCCATCCATCCAGGTAGGTGCAGTTCAGTATTTCTGTTAAAGTAGTGCACCTAGGAATATATAAGTATTATATACACACACATTATACAGTATAATATATATATATATATATATATATATAGCCTATATACAGTATATATATATATATATATATATATATATATATATATATATATATATATATATATATATAATTATATATTTATATATATCAAGTCTATCTCACAAATACACGTGAGCTAATATATATTTACATAATCCCAGCCGGGATCGAACCTTGTGCATGAATTGAAATACATTCTCCAAGTAGGATTTCCCGTCTCCTTATGCCCCTTTCCCACTTATGCGACTTCATACGATTTTCGTCGCCGAGGGCGTAGTTTTGTCAATTCGCAACGAATGTGTGCGACGTCTACGATTTTGACCGTTAAAATACGTTGACAAGTTTACACTCGGCGACAATGTCGCCGATGAGTAAGACGAATCGGCGACATTATGCGATGACATCGGCAAATTGAGCGATGGTTCGCCGATGCCCTCGGCGAGAACCGTCACATTTGAATAAAATATTGCGAAATAATGCGAAGGATGAACGAATCCTCGGCGTATGTTCTGCGACATCCTCGGCGAATTAAGCGATGGTTCGGCGAATACTTCGGCGAGACTATCCGAAAACTTTTTGCATATATTTCATGGCAAAAACATAAGAACATAAGAAAACGGGAGTCTGCAGAAAGCCGATCGGCCCACACAAGGCAGATCCCTGTCACACCCAACCCCAATTACAAGGCCTAATTATAGACCCAACTCACTAATGCCTTGAGGACTGACCTCACCAAAACGGTCAGAGATCGACACAAGATTACTGGGTCTGCAGAGCGCCGATTGGCCCACACCAAGCAGATCCCCCCTCATACCCAACCCAACTCGTCGAAAATGTACAAATTTATGTTAAAATCGCCAAACTAATGGGCCGAACCTCATAAAATATGAAAACTAATGGGGTTAACCATGAGGAAGAAAGGGGACCAGAAAAACGACCCATCTCCCCTTAATTCGGAGATTGGCAATGTCCGGCTTCGCCGGACACATTTTTCTATCAAATAATGTACAAATTTAGCTTGCTCTCAAAACAAAAAATATATATGTTGGCTCACTACCGCTCACCAAGAAAATATTGAAACCTGGATGGGGGTAAAAGTCTTAAAACAGTAGGCTGAACGGGGCCGAACGGATACAAGGCAAAGAGAGAGGGAGAGAAATAGAAAGAAAACAAATTAGGAGAGAGGGAGAGAAAGAGAAGACAAACAAAAAACGAGGAGAGAGGGTGTGACCACTCCGTTAGAACCACATGGCTTGTCCTACGGTGACCCGCTAGGATTGCCAGGGCAGTGGATGTGGCTACAGTTGATGTATTATTGTGTGCTTTATTTCATATGAAAGCTCGTGTCGTGGGCAGTCCAGAAAGGCTCTTTGTTTTCGCCCATGTCAAGGCTTTATATATTTAATTGCAAAGTATAAGTTTTATCATTAGTAGGAATGATAGGATTTAAGAGAGAGAGAGAGAGAGTAGAACAGAGTGAGAGGAGGCGCGCAGTGTTTTTTACCATGCTCGATGACGTCATGGCTGGCTGGCCTCCTAGGGATTGGCTGGAGGACTTGATACCGCCCTGCCTACGCGGTCCAAGCTAGTGCCAGTATATATACAGCTCCCTTGCCTCTCTCTCCCTCAGATCTTGTCTCTAGAATGCATCCTTCTTATCCCTTTGATATCTGTCCCCCTCTCAGCACCTGAGAACCTTTTCCTCTGCCTATCTCTCTCATTTCCCATATCTTTCACCACCTTTTATTAATATCATACCCCCTCTGGTTAACTCTGCATATTCAGCTTCATGCTGGCCAGTTGTATTGTGCATTAAGGTCTCACATAACCCATGTATTTTAGTTGTTAGGATAAGTTGATCACGAAGCATTGGTTGGCATCCATATTGTTCAGTACCGCTTCCTATAATTATTAGTGTTGTGCTGGATTAGATAATGCTAGACTAGGAGTCTGATATTATAAGGTATTGTTTCCGATGGGTGCTGACTTTAGTTAAAAGCTGCACGACATACCTGAGAACTGGAGTTGATTGGGTAAATTCTAGTCTGTGTGCCATTGAGAGTAGAGCATGCACGAATGAGGGCTTTTTGCCTATACCATTCTGCACTGTTCTAAGCTCTGTTGTTTGTCTTTGAGGTACGCCAGGAGAACGCTTATACTTCGGTATTAATGTTTCTCAAGAGAGCTACCCTTCACCACAACGTAATACTTGACGCACAGACTTGAGATTTGCACTAGGCTATGCGGCATGCCATGCGCACCAGTATCGCGTATCATTGACTCTAGCTAGACTTTATCAGTCATAGTAGACATTAAGTATATTAAACCAATTACTCTTATTATGCATACCCGTTTATGATTACACAAGCATTTCGCAGCCTAGTTTGATGTATTGAGACACAAACGACTTAGCCTCTTTTTGTTGATAGGAATACTGTATTGTCGTGGCGATTATTATTATTGTTGTAGCGTTTAGGATATTCTTGGCTCCGACTGCATTATATCCTGCCTTTTTGTGTGCATAGCCTGCACGAGCATTGTTCCGCTGCCTGCCTTTTTGGGTTCCATTTCCGATACGAGCATCTTTATAGCATCTAACATTTAAAGAAGATTCCTTGTTAGTGTTGAAGGACTTTAGTGCACTTTCTTTCATGCAGGAGTGCCTGACATTTATTGATTAAAGTAACGTAAGCTGTAACTTCTCTTACCACCTTACTTTGCATACCATAACCAAGCACCTTTGGTTATAGGTAGTAATAGGCTGTTTTCACATAACATTAAGCCTAGAGTAGACGCACATTTATTGAGAGTTTGATAACCTACTATTGCATATAGAACTCTGGAGAGTATTTGTGTTCTTTGTTCACTGGGAATATACATCAGAGGTTGGATCTAGCGCTTTCCGTTGTAGCATTTATGCCATTACTAGTCCAATGAATAAAAGCCCTGATATATTTAAACCTCAGTCGTAACAAGGGAGAGAAAGAGAAAACTAAAAAAGGCGAGGTGGGCTCAATTGTTAAGCCGTAACGCAAACATTGAGCCCACCTCGCTGTTTTTAGTGTTCTCTTTCTCTCCCTCTCTCCTCGTTTTTTTGTTGTTTTCTATTTCTCTCCCTCTCTCTTTGCCTTGTATCCGTTCGGCCCCGTTCAGCCTACTGTTTTAAGACGTTTACCCCCATCCAGGTTTCAATATTTTCCTGGTGAGCGGTAGCGAGCCAACATATATATATTTTTGTTTTGAGAGCAAGCTAAATTTGTAGATTTTTCGATAGAAAAATTTCTCCGGCGAAGCCGGATTTCTCCATATAATGCTGGTTCGCTATCGCTTGTCAGGAAGATATCGATACTTGGATGGGGATAAACGTCTTAAAACAGTAGGCTGAACTGGGCCGAACGGATACAAGGCAAAGAGAGAGGGAGAGAAATAGAAAACAAAAAACCGAGGAGAGAGGGAGAGAAAGAGAAAACAAAATACAGCGAAGTGGGCTCAATGTTTGCGTTACGGCTTAAAAATTGAGCCCACCTCGCCTTTTTTAGTGTTCTCTTTCTCTCCCTCTCTCCTCGTTTTTTTGTTTTTTTCTATTTCTCTCCCTCTCTCTTTGCCTTGTATCCGTTCGGCCCCGTTCAGCCTACTGTTTTAAGACGTTTACCCCCATCCAGGTTTCAATATTTTCGTGGTGAGCGGTAGCGAGCCAACATATATATGTTTTTGTTTTGAGAACAAGCTAAATTTGTAAATTTTTCGATAGAAAATTGTCTCCGGCGAAGCCGGATTTCTCCATATAATGCTGGTTCGCTATCGCTTGCCAGGGAGATATCGATACTTGGATGGGGATAAACGTCTTAAAACAGTTGGCTGAATGTGGCTGAATGGATACAAATCAGAGAAAGAGAGAAAAGGAGAGAAAGAGAACAAAAAAACAGGTGAACCCCCCATGAGAGGTGTATAGAAAAAAGGTTGACAGGTTCACTATAGGCCTAATCTTTTTTTTTTACCCACCTCGCCGAAGGTGCTCTTTGGCTCGGCATATGTGTCTTGAGCATTCCGCGTGACGTAGCAAGGCCCTTCGCATGCCTCGTGCGGAGCATACCCCTGGCGGGTATACTCTCGGCGAGTATTTGTGCACACGTCGACGACTAATCGACGAGGAAATCGCCGATGACTCTTGTGCATCGTCGATGTTCTCAGAACATCTGAGAGCATCGGTGAGCCGCCGTGCAGCGTTGCAAAGTTTTTTTTGTGAGAAACCCTCCGCAATGTCTCGCCGATGTCGCCGATGAACTCCGAGGGCCTCTCAGATCCCTCTGCGATGTTCGACGATGCTTGCGAGGGCTACGAACCCTCGTGAGTCCTCGTCCTAAATTTTGAACAGTCCGAACATTTGTGATGACCCGCGAGGGCCTGTGCGAGGCCTTGGGAGTCATACGATTATTATGCGAGGGTATACGATATCTTTGCGACATGTCACGAATGTGCCAATTTATGGGTGTCGGCGATGAAAATTGTATGAAGTCGCATAAGTGGGAAAGGGGCATAAATATACTGTATATGGGAAAAGGTTAAGATTACCTTATCATGCCGTGAAGTAGTGGATTACAATCTTGGACACTCGTGTTGATTGTGTATGTGTGTATGAACGGGTATACAGTAAGTGTATACATATAATGAGTTATGTATATCAATTCTGTTTCTATATGTTTTAACTTTTGTTTTCTTAGCTGCTCCCTTTTTATCGAATATTCATGTTTCTTACATAGTTTCATACCTGTTTGTGCCTGTAGTCTATATGCAAATTATTCTTCATTATTGTAATTTCGTTAGATATGTATTATTTCCATGGCGATATTTCTCTCATTGTTACTCATTCCTACTTGATCGATCCCTTTCGCTTCACAATCCTTGCATTCCTCTTTTTAATAAACTGTTTGTTGATATCGAGTTTGATTTAATACTGACCACAAGATCTGAGAGTTTTGTAATTTTGCTAAACTCTTATGTAATTAGCCCCCCCCCCCCCCCCCCAAGATAGACAACCCATACTTTGATTTTCCCCCAGGCAGAGCCGGATACCTCAGCTAGTAACAAATAAGAGACTTATTCCATACCTCTGACCATTTCTAGCACTATCTTTCATTTCACCTCCTAAACTTGTCCGTATCCAACCACTGTAATTGCTCTCATCGACTGTCATGCTTCTTTCTTGTTCTTCTAGCTAAGACTAGTTGAGGGTGGTTGTAAGAGCGATGCACCATGAACAAGGGTTGCCAAGTTACTGTTGGAGGAGGAGGGCAGAAGATGAGGCCTCCTGATGGTGGCTGGGGATGGATGGTCGCAGTTGGGTCTTTCATCACATCGGTAAGTCCTTCAAACATTTAATAACTATGTTGTATTATATCCCTCATCAACAAATAAAAAAATTGTGGGGGGGGAATATGTACCCCAAAACATCTACTTCCCTAAAATTCAATGATAAAAAAATAATATATTATATGTTTCTGCTTCATAAGAACATTTTCATTATACTGATGCCTTACAAAGTTCTCTATAATCTAAAACAGTGCCACGAAATACGGGGTATTTACCAATTTTTCCAATTAATGACAAATAAAAGTTATAAACCTTTAACGAAGAAACACCTAGTTTGAAAGCATTTCTTTTGATAAACAACACGTTGATTCCACATTGTGAATAAAATTGTCACTACAAATAAAGTATCATAGACGTAAAATGGTATAGGAGCATCAGAGTTAAAACAAAATATGATTTGATATTGATAAACATAATGATTTAGTAAATCAATGTATAGTAGTTATACTCGGGAAGCGACAAGTGAGAACTTTCATTTTTCTACTGTACTTCTCACTTCTCCGCTTGTTCTTTGTCTGTCCAATTACTTTTCTTTCCTACTTTACTCCAGCCATCTGGTCTGGTCTGGCAACAAGGGACTGGAGTTCTCACAGAGAGGCTCCTGTTCTGGCATTTTTCTTGACTTATAGTGTGCTGGCTTAATCATCCAATAGGGTTGATAGCTTCTGAAGTCCTAATTTAACAAAGAGACATTTGGGAAACAAGTCTTATTCTTACAGTCTGTGCCTGTTTCACCTGCAGTATACATAGGAACCTGGTATAAACGATTTATTGATGTGCGAGATGTGTGAGAGGAGACGAGTGACGTCTGCTGTGCCAAGGAAACACTCGGGAAAGGGTATGGGGTACAGTGGATTGTTGGAAGAAAGAAAAGATATAGGATCTACTGGATGGGGGTCGAGACTAATAAAGCGAAAGAAGAATGGGTGTTCTGGTGGCTGAAGAGTGGGCGGCAAGTGTGCTTCAGAATACAAGAGTTAGTGAAAGGCTGATTGTTTTGAAGTTGAAAGTTGGTATAAGAATTCTGAATGTGATATCTGCATATGCTCCATAGGCTGGCCTACAGAAAGAGATAAAAGAGGACTTCTGGAATGACACCGTCAGTGTCATTTCAGGCCTCTCAGAGAATGAAATAACAATCCTGGGAGGGGACCTGAATGGTCACGTGGGAGCATCTGCAGATGGATACAAGGGAGTACATGGAGGAAATGGTTACGGAAGGAGGAATCTGGAAGGCGAATATATACTGGAGTCCTGCGTTGCACTCAACATGGTTGTGTGTAACACGAAGTTCAAGAAAAGACAGAGCCATTTGGTCACATATAACTCTGGGGTCTCCAGTAGCCAGATAGATTACTTCTTGGTTAACAGGAAAGACTGGAAACTGGTTCGGGATGTAAAGGTCATCCCGAGCGAAGAATGTATCCCCCAGCATAAGCTACTTGTGTGTGATATGAGCTTATACAGAGATCCTAAGCGCAAGAAGGTATACATGCCCAAAAGGAGAGTGTGGCTGCTGAAGAACAAGGAAGTTAGGGATAGGTTTCATAGTGAACTGGAGGAAATTAATAAAAAATAAGGAAGCTAGGCCTAGCGATGTAAATAGTCAATGGAATTTCCTTAAGCATAGCCTTCTCGATGGCACTGACAAAGTCTGTGGAAAAACAAAGGGTCACCCCAGGAATAAGACCTCCTGGTGGTGGAAAGATGAGGTACAGCATGCTGTGAAAGAGAAAAGGAGATGCTTCAAAGCATGGAAGAAGAGAGGCAGCAAGGAGGAAAACCAGGCAGCTAAACGAACTGCCAAAAGAGTTATTTACAATGCTAAAAAAGGCATTAAGGACCTGGTCCTCGAACAAGTGTGTAACACTGACAATCCCAATGGGATCTTCAACCTAGCTAGGCGAGTTAATAATGACAGTAGGGATATAATAGGTGAACAGTGTGTTAGAAACGATAATGGGAAGATTGTGTATGCAAAAAATGAAATCATAGAAGCATGGAAGGCACACTATGAACGATTGTTAAATGTAAAATTTGAATGGGATAAGGAACAGCTTAGTATCGAAAAAACAATATCTGGACCACCTCCTGTGGTAGCACCAGCTGTAGTGATCGACGCAATCAATAAAATTAAGGACGGTAAAGCTCCAGGGTGCTCTGACATTATCGCTGAGATGATAAAAGCCTCAGGGGAGACTGGTGTCAGCTTAGTCACTGTGTTGATAAACACCATTATTAAAGATGAGAAAATCCTCGAGGATTGGCACAAATGTGTAATAGTAAATATATACAAAGGAAAAGGGGATGCGCTAGATAGAGGTAATTATAGGGGCCTGAAAATGCTTGACCAAATCATGAAAGTCTGTGACAGAGTCTTTGAGGGTTTGATCAGGCAAAGCATCTCCATTGATGATATGCAGTTTGGTTTTATGCCAGGACGTGGTACAACTGATGCTATCTTCATAGACAGGCAGATACAAGAAAGATACTTACTAAAGGCAGGGATCTTTACTTTGTGTTTGTAGACCTGGAGAAGGCCTTTGACAGGGTGCCTAGAGATGTTGTGCAGTGGGCTATGAGGAAGATTGGTATGGAGGAGTGGCTGGTGCGTGTGGTAATGAAGATGTATGAGGATTCGCGAACTGCGGTGAGGGTGAAAGGTGTACTGAGTGAGGAGTTCACAGTCCATGTTGGAGTTCATCAGGGTTCAGTGTTAAGCCCCCTCCTCTTTATTATGGTCCTGAAGGCACTGTCTAGAGTTTTTAGATCCGGACTCCTGTGGGAACTGTTTATGCAGACGATTTAGTCCTAATAGCTGACAATGTGCAAGATGCTGAGGCCAAATTCAGAAGATGGAGAGAGGGCATGGCGAGCAAGGGTTTAAGAGTCAATATTAACAAAACCAAGGTTATGCATTGTAGATTGAGACGAGGCAATGTGGAAAAGAGCGGTGCATACCCATGTGCAGTGTGTGGAAAAGGTGTGGGCGCTAACTCGATTCGATGTAGCATCTGTCGATGTTGGGTGCACCATGGGAGTAAGCGCTGTAGTAGAATAAAAGGACCCCTGCCGAAGGATAAGTCAGAAATAGAATAATTTGAGTGCGTAGTGTGCAAAGGCGAGCTTGTGTTAAATGATGATCCTGTGGCTGTAAATTTTGGAAATGAGTCATTGGAGCTGGTGGACAAGTTTTATTTACCTAGGAGATACCATCTCTGCCGGTGGTGGGGCCGAGGCTGCCACTGTCGCTAGAATTAGATGTGTCTGGGGGAAGTTCAGAGAACTGCTGCCAATTCTGACCATGAAAAGAATGCCTCTCCCCCTGAAGGGAAAGGTGTATGCCTCATGTGTTAGAAGTGCAATGACGTATGCCTCAGAAACATTGGCCGTTAAAGAAGAGGATGTCAACAGAATGGAACGTAATGAGATGAGAATGGTGAGATGGATGTGTGGGGCCAGGCTGCAGGATAGAATAACAAATGATGAGCTGAGGAGACGTTTAGGTATAAAGAGTATTAGTGAGGAGATGCGTACAAGTAGTGTACACTGGAATGGTATGGACATGTGGAGAGAATGGATGAACAAAATTGGGTGAAAAAATGCAGGTCTGTGATTGTGGAGGGAGCTGCACCAAGGGGTGGACCGAGGAAGACCTGGGATCAGACTATACGTGCCGATCTCAAATCTAAAAACTTGACAAGTGAAGCAGCCCTCAACAGGATTGCCTGGAACCCCACCATTAGTACAAGAGACTGAAACTGCACATATGTGTGGAGCCCTCCGTCTTAAAATGTTATGTATGTATTTTATGTATGTTGTAAAGTTCCCTCTGGTGGCCTGGTACTAGTTCAGTAACAAAGGGCATGGAGTCTATTGAATAAGGTTTATGCCTCTTAATGAAGATCTGCAATGTAAGTCGCTTTGGCTCAACAGTATTCTAGGGGATTGTTATTTTAAGGCAAAACTGCCTGTGATGAGTGCCTCCCTCAGAGTTGAAATAGTAATGGCCAAAAATCAAGGAATGTTTTTTTTTTTTTTTTTTTTTTTCTATGTGATTGAGGGAGGCAAAAGGCATAACTGCCTATAGCGAGTGCCCCCCCCAATAGTTGAAAGAGTGACAGGGCCAAAATCAAGGGACGTTCGAGCCAAAATGCCTGGACACACGGAGTTTGAAGCAATTTAAGTCATAGGAAGAGGGAAAGACTGATTCTGGGAGAGAGTTCCAGAGCTCAGCTGTTGAGTAGAAGAAAGTTTGAGAGTAACGTTTCACTCTTGGGTTGGAGAGTTGCACAGAGTAGGGGTGGGATTGAGTTGCAAGACGGGTACCACGTGCCCTACGTAAAGGAGGTGGTATGCACTGGGATAGCTCTGAGGAACACTGATTATTATAGTAGCGATAGAATAGCGAGAGAGATGCAACATTGCGGCGGAGAGAGAGAGATTGCAGAGAGTTGGTGAGTGGACGGGAGTTAATGATACGAAAGGCCTTCCTTTCAACTTTGTCTAGGAGAGCGGTCTTGTTTCTTCCTTATTGCGGACAGCAGTAGAGCAAGCGTGAGTAAACCAAGATTTGTTGGCATTAGTCTAAGAGAAAGAAAATGGAATGTATGCCTCCATGCCAGAGAGGATTACCTCGGTAATGCGTTCAGCACTCTCCAAGGGTCCCCGGCTATGGAAGCGTGAAGTCAAAGAAGTACTGCCGAAGAGCCTCTCAGTTGACAGTGCCACAAGTGCATCCGGCTGCGAGGATCGGGTGGCCGTACTGGAGAGATAGGACAGGTGACAGAGATAAGTTTGTGGTTGGAGGAGCCTAAAGGAGAGAAAAGATCAACATTATAAGCAGAGGGGTTAGAAGTTAGAAATAAGTCAAGAATGTTGGGCCGATCTCCGAAGCGATACGGGATACGGGTGAGTTGCTGAACCATCTGCTCTCGATAATTTAACCCCATCAAACAGGAATAATTAACTTACTGACGAGGAGGCGGACCACCCGGTATTATCCCCACAATAGTCAATCTTACACTGAGGGACCGTTAGTAGTCGGAGATATTTGGGGTTGCCATCAATCGACAGATTCTGATCTAACTTACCTAACTTACTGAGGCCAAAATGACGCTAGAGCGTCATATAACTTATTGAGATATTACACTAAGTTCATATGACGCGGTAGCGTCATTTGATAGTTTTGGGCGGAACAGTCATATGACGCTCTAGCGTCATATGGGTCGGAGGGGGTTAAGATAGAAAAGATGTAGGCTTGTTCACCAGGTTGGTCAGTGGAATGAGAGGAGAGGCGTTGGCAGTGGTGAACGTTGAAATTTCTTAAGATGGAGATTTCTGAGAAAGGAGAGTTAAATAGGATGTTTTCCACTTTAGATTTTAGATAGTCAAGGATTTTGGGAAAGTCAGTAGAGTTAGGGGAAAGCTAGATAGCACATACATATTTCGTATGAGAGTGACAAGATAGTTTGAGGCATAAAGTTGATAATTCAGAGGGGTCAAAGTCGGGAACAAGACAGCAAGTTAGTTTATTGTGTACATATACACAACATCCACCTTTGGCTTTGAATCTAGGATAGAGAAATAAGGAGGATACAGAGAAGGGGCAGCTGGCAGTTGTTTCAGATGCCTGAGTTTCAGAGAGGAAAAAAAATATCAAGATTGCTTGTCTCACCTTTGACAAAGCCCACAAATGTTTGTTGATGAAATTATAAGCACATGAAATACAAGGCGGAGTGTTGAGATGGATAGAAAATTGGCTCAGTGAAAGAAAGCAAAGGTTAGTCATAAACGGTAAAGCATCGAAATGGACCAATGTAATTAGTGGGGTACCTCAGGGATCAGTATTAGGGCCAGTTCTCTTCTTAGTTTACATAAAGGACATAGTTGAGGGCATCACCTGTACTATCTTCAAGTTTGCAGACGACACAGAAATTGCAAACACCGTACTCTCTATTGAACACATAGAAGATATGCAAAATAACCTAGAAAATCTGTCATGTTGGCCTCAAATATGGCAAATTAATTTTTATGTGGATAAATGTAAAGCGCTCCACATCGGGACCAGAAATAAGAATACAAACTATTCAAAGCATGACACTCAGCTTATGAGTGTAGACAGAGAAACAGATTTGGGAGTAACATAATCGAGTATCCTAAAACCCAGTCAACAATGTACAGAAGTTGTTAAGAAGGCAAACAAAATAATTGGCTTTATAGGCAAGTCATTTGAGCATATATCCAAGGATGTAATCCTCACTCATCAACACCTGGGACAATTTCTACTACGATGACTAGTTGTTTTCGGACGATGGAGTTCATCTGAACCAGGTGGGAGCAGCACGTTTTGGGCGTCTTCTCAACGATGCGGTGAAGGATTTTCGGAGAAGAAATCGACTCAGCACATGACAACCAGGAAGGAGGACCGAAGACAGCGAGGACGGCAACCTGCGAAGGAATTAAATGCTAATCCATCAAGAACCACGAATTTGGATAAAGCTCCACCAACACGACCCAAATTCAAAACTGCCAGGGATAACGACCGAGGACCGAGGACAGCCATGAATGTAAATGTAGATCCGACCAGAACCAAAAAGTCGATTAAAGAGCGTTCTGGGAGTTCTAAAACCCCAACATTAAAGATTTTCTATGCAAACGCTCGTAGCATACGCAATAAATTTTCAGAATTAGAGGAACTAGTGTTTACAGAAAATTATGATGTGATTGGCATAACAGAATCTTGGCTCAATACAGAAGATAGAGACTTTTTAGCAGAGTATTCACTTCCCGGTTATGTAATGTTTGAAAAAAGCTGAATAAATAGAAATGGAGGTGGCGTTTTAATTTATATCAAAGAAAGTCTTAACCCGACCCTCTTGTCAAAACCTCAAATTGTGAACGTCGACACATCTTTTGTGCTAATAAAGAATAATAAAGGTACAAAAATAATGCTTGCATTAATATACAGACCTCCAGCTCAATCAGTGCAAGCTGACCGAGAAATTTACGAACAAATTGCAGATGTAAGTAACTCACAAGATACCGTAATTTTTGGCGACTTTAATTTACCAGCCGACTTTAATTTACCTGTGACCAAGTGGGGCGATACTCTTACTTCACACTCCGGACATGACTTGTATGCGAACTTGCAAGAGAGTTCACTCTATCAATTTGTTTGATCGCCGACCCGTGGTAATAACATTCTTGACCTTGTACTTGCAACAAAAGAAGAATTAATAGAGAATTTCAATGTTGGTGATGAATTCAGTAACAGCGACCATCGTACAATAACTTTCACTTTAAAGTTTACTTGTAACGAACCAAATAGCAGTATCGAAAAAGTCCCTAACTTCAAGAAAGCAAACTTTCATAAACTTAGAGCTATGTTTAAAGAAACTGACTCGAGCTTTTAATTAACAATAACGACATAAATATATCTTGGGAATTATTCTAAACCAATTACATAGAAGCAGTGCAAGACTGCATACCATAGAAAATAAGGCGTACAGGCCATAAAATAAGCCCAAAGGGTGGAATAAAGATATTTCAAACTGTCTGCTTGCTAAAAAGTTTGCTAATGATAGATTAAAATCCTCACAAAATGACGAAGAACGGGTGAAATTTGAAGAGCTACGATGCAAAGCCAAGAAGTTAATTAAGCAAAGTAAAAAGACCCTGGAGTTACATGTTGCGAATCAAAGTAAAACAAACCCGAAAGAATTTTATAGTTATATCAGAAAGAAAAAAGTAGTTACTTCAACTGTTGGACCGTTAGTCGATGAAAATGGAGAATACACCAAAGACGAAGTACAAATGAGTAATGCCCTCAATACCTTCTTTGCATCAGTTTTTACAACAGAAGACCTCAGTGATATCCGTACACCATCGCCGATTCAGATTGATAATTCAGGTGTTCTAAGCAATATCACCATTACAGAGAGAGAAGTATTGAATTGTTTAGATAAACTCAAGGTAAATAAAATGCCTGGACCTGGTACAATCTCACCTAGAGTTCTAAAGGAAGCTAAGGATGAGCTCTCCAAACCACTGACATTGCTATTCAATAAATACTTGCAGTCTGAAACTATGCCTGATCAGTGGAAGCTAGCCAACGTAACACCGATATTAAAAAAAGGCAGCAAATCCTTACCCAGTAACTATCGTCCAATTAGCTTAACTTCAGTTGTATGTAAAATGCTAGAAACACTCATAGGAGACAGACTCGTAAATCACTTAGAGGAAAATAACATACTTAACTCTTAACTGGTGGGGCCCGCCTTAAGTCGGGCTCCAATTTGCAGCAAGTTATGAGCATTATTAAGGCTTTTAAAGGGTTAAAATCAAGTGCAAATGGCCGAGAGCGCAGCAGGCCACACGTCCGACACCCAGGGCTTACCGCCGCCCACTGACTCACGCTCCCTCTGTTCTCGAGAGGCCGGCAGTGTTGCCAGTAGTGAGCGTAGCTGGAAAAAAATGCCGCTATACGCTAAACTCCCATGTTAGTGGTACCACTGCGTGAGAACGACGAGTGCTACGTAGCTCGTTCTGGTCTCATTTTGAAGCTTTTAGCGCCTAGGTTTTTGCTGAATACATTTCTTTTCATGCAGATACTTGATTGATCATTCAGGAGGGCCTGAATATGCCCAAAACTCCCCCCCCCCGCTAGACAAGGGTTAAAGATACTCAATACGGCTTTCGTAAATAACGTTCCTGTTTAACAAACCTCTTAGACTTCTTCCACGATATCCTCAATCTCTACGATGAGAGTAAAGCTGTATATATTATATACCTTGATTTTCAAAAGGCCTTTGACAAAGTTCCCCACAAACGTTTACTGCTAAAACTAAAAGCGCATGGAATACAAGAGGTGTGTTGAAATGGATAGAAAATTGGCTCAGCGACAGAAAGCAAAGAGTAGTCATAAACGGTAAGGCATCTAAATGGACCAATGTAAGTAGCGGGGTATACCAGGGATCGGTACTAAGACCAATTCTCTTTCTAATTTACATTAACGACATAGATGAGGGTCTCACCCGTACAATCTCAAAATTTGCTGACGATACAAAAATTGCAAATAGCGTACTCTCAAAAGAATAAGTTGACGATAAGCAACACAATCTAGATAAGTTGTCATGTTGGGCCCAAATTTGGCAAATGAGTTTCAATGCGGATAAATGTAAAGTACTACATATCGGATACCGAAATCAGAAAGCAAACTATTAGATGAATGGCACTCGGCTTAAGAATGTAAACAGAGAAACTATTCTGGGAGTAACAATATCGAGTAACCTAAAACCGAGTCAACAATGTTCAGAAGTTGTTAAGAAGGCAAACAAAATAATTGGCTTTATAGGCAGGTCATTTGAGCATAAATCCAAAGACATTATCCTAACCCTTTACAATTCCTTAGTCCGCCCTCTTCTGGAATACTCCGTTCAATCCTGTTGCCCTTATTACCATAAAGATATAGACAAGCTAGCACGAGTTCAACGTAGAGTTACCAAAATGATACCTAGCCTAAAGAACAAACCATATGAGGAGCGTCTTAGAGAATTAAATCTATTTCCTTTAACCCAGCGCAGATTAAGATGCGACTTAATTCAAGTGTTCAAAATCATCAAAGGCATCGACAATGTGAACTGTAGTAAGTACTTCACTATCGACCAATCTAATTACACCCGGGGAAACGGTTGCAAAATTATTGGTAAATCTTTTAACTCACACGAATCTAAGAATTTCTTCTTCAATCGAGTTGTCAACTTATGGAATGGGCTTACCCAAGACGTTATAGACTGCACCACCGTTGATTCATTTAAACTTCGCCTAGACAAATATCTCGTATCAAACCCGCGACTGACTGCGTTTGTAAATTAATAACTTTATTTAACCCCCCCTCAGTTACTAACCTATCTGTCCCCTACTAACTTCCTAATCCTGCCCTGGACAGTAGTTCCCTTTCCAATGTTCCCTTACCCACTCTAAACCACTGTTTGGACACTTGATCCTCAGTGTTTTGGAGCACAAGCAGCCTAGAAGGGTTACTAGATATGTTGTTGGTTGATTTCCTTTGTACTCCTTTGTACTCTTTACAATTCTTTAGTTCGTCCTCCTCTGGAATATTGTGCTAAATCCTGGTGCTGCTACTACCAAAAGATATTGACAAACTGGAACAAGTTGAATTTCGAGTTACCAAAATTAGACTTATCCTAAAAACAAACCATACGAGGAGCTGCATAGAGACTGAAATATATTTCCTTTAACCCGGGAATGGAGAAGGTCCTCAATTGAGTCTGTAGTGAGATTGTTTTTCTTTTCACATAGGAAAAAAAAATAATAATCTCACTACAGACTCAATTGAGGACCTTAGCCGTTCTTGGGTTAACCCAGTGCAGATTAAGAGGTGACATAATTCAACTCTTCAAAATCATCAAAGGCATCGACAACATCAACTGTAATAACTACTTTACGATCGACCAATCATATTATATATACACGGGGAAATGTTTGAAAATTTATTGGAAAATCTTTGAACTCACATTAGCATAAGAATTTTCTTTTCAATCTACTTGTGGACTTGTGGAATAGACTTACTCGAGATGTTATAGACTGTGGCACCGTTGATTCCTTTTAAAATAACTTTAAAAAAAAAACTTGACTTTAACCCGTGACTGGCTGCATTATCAAATGAATAACTTTAATTATAGATCGAGTATCACTACATGTATAAATAAATAACTAAGATGTTACTCACTTTTCTCCAGATACATGAAGAATCATTTAAAGCTGTGCTATATGATTAACCCAAATTGTCCCCTACTAACATCTCCTAACCCTACCAGGGACGCTAGTTCTAGGCCAGTATTTACCTTTCCAATCATCTCTTACCCACTCTAATCTACTGTTCAACACTCCGAGCAGAAGTGATTTAGAGGGCAAGCAACCTGAAGGGGTCGCTAGAGTTGTTGTTACGTAACTTCCTTTGTACTTCTTTGTCTATATCTATATGCTCAGGCCCAATCCCCATTTTGGGGGTAGCCATTAATTATGTTTATGTCATAAAATGTGTGTCCTGTCCGTCCTACTCTGCAAGTAGACCCTCAAAAGATACAACTAATGTATGTCGTGAGTAGGAGTAAAAATGCCATTTCCGTTTTTACATCCGTAGAGTTTATTGAAAAAGCCCCTGCCAGAATATAAAACCCTGCCATTTCAGTGTTTACATCCGTAGACTTTATTGAAAAAGCCCCTGCCAGAAAAGAAAAAAATGCCATTTTGTTTTTTACATCCGTAGAGTTTATTGGTGAAATGCCTCTGCCATTTTGGTTTTTTCATCCGTAGAGTTTATGGATTAATGTCAATGACAATGTTTTTTACGCTATTAGAGTTTATGAACAAAAAGGGGGGTACCAGTTAGGGGTAACCTAACCGGAAGGAGCCTGCTCCAGAGTGGAGAAGGTTCCAAAATGGCGACGGTTGTCCTGTAGTGGTGGAAAAGGTGAGCTACCTGAGTGGGCGGGGCATCTGATAAATCAGTCGTCGTGGGAATTATAAAAGGCAAATACTGTCACTGGTTAACTTTCATACATCCTTACTATTTTAAATATGACCGTCTAATTATAGTCAGAAACAGAATAGAAATGCACCAGTCTCTCTCTCTCTTTCTTGCTCGCTCGCTCTCGCTCTCTCTATCTCTCTATCTCTCTCATTGTAGACACACACACACACACACACACACACACATTCTCTCTCTCACCCGCCCACTCCTCTGGACCTCATTCGTGATCAAGTGTCAAGATAAAAAACAAATAACAAAAATCCTTTCCCACCCCAGCTGGTATTGTTTCCAGTGTGTTCCCATTCTTAGAGTTCAGATTTAAAGATACCACCCCTAATATCTCTTGACATCGACTCCGTACCCAAAAATACTTCTGATCCACCTGCACTCATAAATCAATATTTACCTCAAATTATCTTACTCTCACATCTGTAGTGAAGCCCCTACCTTTCATCAGACTAAAAAAAAAATTCTATATATCTCCACATCGATTCCCTTCCATCACTCGAGTTCTAAAAATATTACCTAAAAATCAATAGACATCCTCTCTCCCTCCCCTACATAAACACAACCTGACCTACCTCAAAATCCATCTCTCTCTCGCTCTTGCGTGCTCTCTCTCTCTCTCTCTTTCAAGTATCCTAATGTTGTGAAGAAACAGCATTGGTTGCAACAGATGTGGGAATTAAGACACAAATTCAGAGCAGGGACCCAGTTTATTCAACGTTTCGCCATGTAGGCTTCTTCAGGAATAACATACAGTAGGGGAGTACAGTCAACCTTGACCAGTGCGGACGTCCCCAGTGACCGCTAGTGTACCTGTTTACCCTTAGTGAGGTCCTAGTGAACTTTCTTAGTGATGGCTGTTGTTGATGAGTCTGCTGTCTCCTCCCATACTCTCCAGCTTTGTCTTGCTTTGCAAGAAAGACTAGAGAATGTGGAGCAGGAGATTCAGTGTCTCAGAGATGAAAATTTGGCCTTGAGACTTGCTATGGCGGAGAAGAAGTGTGAGGCTACCGGAAGTGTTCCCAGGGATCGTGAAGCCCCTTGGAAAGTGGTGTCAACAAGTGCAACGGCCTGCAAGCAGAAAAGGCAGCCACTCCAGACCCACAACAACTTCAGCACCTTGGCTGATGAGAGTGATGGCGAGGAAGTGGCGATCATCGAGGCAGTGAGAGGGGAGGGGGGGGGGGGGGGAGTCTGCTGCTGTTGCTGCTACAACTCCTGCTACACACCGACAATGGAAAAAAGCTAAGTTCATTGTCAGTGATTCAATGGTTAGGTACCTTGACGGGGCTACTAACACTCATGTTAGTAAAGTTGTCTGCCTACCTGGAGCCGGAGTCGGGAGGGTGGCAGAGAAGATGGATGGTGTCCTAGAAGTGGGTGGGGAGGACCCCATCATCTTCATCAATGCGGGGTCCAATGACATATGGAGATGCAGGACTGAGGAGTTGCTGACCAAGTACCAGGAAATGCTGGAGAGGATCAAGGAGAAGGGTGGATTTCCTGTGGTACACAGTATCCTGCCAAGAAGAGGGGTACGGAAGGAATGGTCCTCCAGGGCTATTGGTGTAAATAGCCGGCTGGAGAAGTATTGCAAGGCAAAGTCAATATCATTCCTAGATAACTGGACCCCCTTCTATGGTAAGGATGAACTGTATGCCCAGGATGGAGTACATCTTTCTCGACTAGGAGTTTCGACCTTAGCCAGCTCACTGGACAAGATTGTTGCGGGGTTTCGTTAAAAAAAAATGGGTGTGTAAAGCAGGCGTCACACCATGCCGATTTGAGCCACGACTGACCACGACCTTGAGTTGTGGTGAGGAGTGCCGACCTTCGGCGGAGAGCTTAAGGATTTGGGGGGGTGAGTTTTGGACGGGACGCAGTATGGATGGCCACTCCGCCTGAAGGCGACCTGACGGGGTAGAGCGGCGCCCATGCAGGACTGAAGGTGAGACCTAGGTCGCCGCTGGAGTGCCGATCTGCGGCGTAGCGCGTTGACAACGACCCGACGAACGGCGGCGACAGGAGGTAGGGCGGCGTCAATATGCATTACTGTGCCGATGGACGGCGACCCCTTCACTATGGACGCTGATTATTAACTGATTATTTCAGTTAATTCTGTTATTTTATTATTATTATTAATTTAATAATGTATTGAATGTTGTTATTTTTCATTTTTTCTGTAATTAATATACCTAATCTTATATTTTGATGGTTATTGATAATATATTTATTATTTAATTATTTAACCCGCTGAGTGCCAGGGACGTATATATACGTCCTAGGGTGTTGTCACGCCCAGTGCCAGGGACGTATATATGTACGGTACCTTACCCTTTTGGCTACCCACCACAAAAATCCCAAATCCCTCCTCCCACCCACTCGCTGACTGTCGGTCCCGTCAGAAGGAAAAAAAATGAAAATCTGTGGCGGCGAAACGACTGCACCAATCGGTTCCATATTTGTGTGACAAGTCCCTTACCCTTCTGCCTTCCCCCCACCACACCCCCAACTGCCTCCCACCACCCACTTCCAGCGTATCCGTACGAAGATAAGGAAAAAAAGGAAAATCCGTGGTGGCGAAACTACCTCACCAATCGGCTTCATATTTGTAACATGAGTCAATTACGCTTCTACCTTCCCCCCACCATCCCCCAAACCACCCTCCCACCACCCTCCTACCCATACATTCCGATACCATAAAAGTCTCTGTAGTCTATAGTGTCTTTTCAGCTACTTTCGGGGACCATCGGGGACCTGATTTCTGGCGAAAATGGACAAGGGGAGTGTTTTTTTTACCATTATCCTTCCTTTCTCTCCCAACTTGATAGATTTAGCCAAAACAAAACAAAAATCTGGCACTGGCAGAACCACACTGTCAAAATTGGCTGGCACTCTGCGGGTTAATTATGTCGTTTATTTATATATTGACCGTTAGGGCATCGTTGGGTCGCCGCAAGCCACCGCTGATCCCCGCAGGTTGTTATGGTGACGCCGCCTGACCGCAGACCTCATTTCTGGTGCCGTGTGACGCCGCACTGACGCCTACCTTTTCCCGTCAAGCGCCGTGACACGCCATCAGCCTCCCGTCCCCTTCACGTCCCCATTTTTTTACCTCACTCCACCCGACTTGATTTTGAAAGTTCGATATGTTGAACTTTTGAGGGGGTATGTGAAGACCCATCCCGCCCTCTTTGTTATGTTGGCGACGGCCCATGATGCGCGGCGACGTAGACCAAGACTGTCCAGGACCCTTAGGTCGCGGACAGTCTTGGCCTCAAATCGGCTAGGTGTGACTGAAACGTGGATTAATACAGAATCTAGGCATTTTTTAGCAGAATTTGATATTCCAGGATATAGTTTGTTTAAATATGACCGAACAAGTAGGAGGGGCGGGGGTATAGCAGTGTTTGTCAGGACATTAAAAAGCTGTATTAAATCAGGTATTAGACTAAATAATGATAATGAAAGTGTTTGGGTAGAGGTTAACAAAGGAAGTGAGACCATAGTTATTGGAGTTATATATACAGTAGACCGCCTAATATGAGTAGAAATGGCGGAACATCGTTATGGGAGGAAATTAAAATAGCATCAAGGTTTAGCAATGTGTGCATTATGGGGGATTTTAATTTTCCGAACATTGATTGGCAGCACCAAATAGGCGACTCCGATTCAGTAGAGTTTATTGAGGTAGTACAAGATAGTTTTTTATTTCAATTCATATATACGCCAACTAGAGGTATTAATATTCTTGATTTAGTTTTCAGTAACAATGAACATATAATAAATGATGTAGAGATTGGTGACCACCTAGGAAATAGCGATCATAAATCTATTTATTTTAATATACAATGGACAGGGAATGCTAAAGAGAATACGACACTTATCCCAGATTTCAGAAAAGCCGATTATGGTGGGCTAAGAAGAGACTTAAGGGTGGACCCTATTGTTAAGCAATTAAGTCAGGATATGCCAGAGTTAAACTTGCCACCTACATATAACCAGTTTATTGCTTCACTCCACAATGCTCCAAATAAATATATCCTTAAAAGAAGATTTAGATCGACGCAGAACCAACCAAAATGGATGATTAATAAGCTAATAGATCTTATTGGAAAAAAGAAAGGAATATATAGAAAAATAAAGAAAGGCGAAAATCATCTACATATATACTATTAGACTCTATCAAGACAGGTCAAAAAGGAAATCAGGAAAGCAAAAAGAAATTATGAAATAAGGATAGCCAGTTACTCAAAAAATAACCCTAAAGCTTTTTACCAACTATATAAATCTAAAGTTAGAGATGTAATAGGCCCCCTAAAAACTTCAATAGGAGAAATAACAGAACATGATTTAAGTACAGTTAGTATAAGTAGAAATGATGTGCTTAAGGAAATTGACAGACTGAAACCTCAAAAATCGCCTGGTCCTGACGAGGTATATGCTAGAGTATTAAAAGAATGCAGAGATGAGTTAAGTAGCCTATTAGCATTTTTATTTAACAAGTCATTAGAAACAAGTTTAGTTCCAGAAGCTTGGAAATGTAGTTCCGATCTTCAAAAAAAGGTGATAAATCGATAGCATCCAATTACCGTCCCATTAGTCTCACATCAATCATAGGAAAGTTGCTAGAGTCTATTATTGCTAGGAAAATTTGAAGCCACTTAGAAAAATATAACTTAATAAATTCTTCTCAGCATGGATTCACTCAGGGACGTTCTTGCCTTACTAATTTGCTTAGCTTTTTCTCAGAGGTATATGAAGCAGTAGATAGTGACAAGTCATATGATATTATTTATTTAGATTTCAGTAAAGCTTTCGACAGAGTCCCTCATGAGAGATTTATGAGAAAGGTTGAGGCATATGGAATAGGAAGATCGTTGTTGGGATGGATTAGGTCATGGCTAATTGGTAGGAAACAACGAGTCAGCATAAATGGTACTAAGTCAGAGTGGGGAGCAGTCAAAAGTGGTGTCCCCCAGGGATCGGTATTAGGTCCCCTGTTGTTTCTTATATACATAAATGACCTAGATTTAGGTATAACTAGTAGGATAAGTAAATTCGCAGACGATACTAAAATGGGGAGATCAATTGATTCAGATAGCGATATAAAGTGCCTCCAAAGGGATCTAGATACCTTACATGAATGGTCAGTAAATTGGCAGATGAAGTTTAACATTGATAAATGCAAGGTATTAAAGATAGGGAAGATGCAAACAAATGTTAAATATAAACTAGCTAATTTAGAATTAGAAAATTCAGACTGCGAGAAAGATCTAGGTGTGTTTGTTAGCAATGATTTGAAGCCTAGAAAACAGTGTATAAGCGTTCGTAATAAGGCAAACAGAATTCTCGGGTTCATCTCTAGGAGTGTAAGTAACAGAACTGCTGATGTTATCTTAAAACTTTACTTGTTATTAGTGAGACCCCATATGGATTATGCTGTCCAATTTTGGTGTCCTTATTACAGAATGGACATAGATTCATTGGAGAGAGTACAGCGTAGAATGACAAAAATGATCCATAATATTAGAAATCTTCCGTATGAAGAAAGGTTGAAGAAATTAGGTTTACATTCGTTAGAGAGACGCAGAATTAGAGGGGATATGATAGAGGTGTTCAAGTGGGATTAACAAAGGGGACATGACAAATGTACTAAAGCTCAGTGATAGCGAAAAAACTTGTACCAATGGTTTCAAATTAGATAAATTTTGGTTCAGAAAAGATATAGGCAAATATTGGTTTGGTAACAGAGTTGTAGATGGGTTGAATGGGCTACCAAGTGCTATAGTGGGATCAAAAACGGTAGGGAGCTTTAAGATAAAATTGGATAAGCATATGGACGAGAAGGGTTGGGTGTGAAGGGGGATCAGCCGGGTTGGGCCAATCAGTGCTCTGCAGACCCCCGCAATCCTGTGTTAATCTCTAACAGTTTTGGTAAGATGATCCTCAGGGTATTAGAGTGTTGAGCCTATAATTGGGCTTTGTAATTGGGGTTGTGTGGGACAGGGATCTGCCTTGCTTAGGCCAATCGGCTTTCTGCAGACTCCCATTTTCTTATGTTCAACAAAATATATCTCTTACCATAAGGAAACAACACAACAAAAACAACAGCATGAAATGTTCAAATCGTTTAGTCTGGTGCTCGACTGTTAATAAATATGCAAGTGGTTTGGCTAGTGAAAAAGAACCTTTATTTAAGTTCATGGTATCTGAAATACAGGAGAAACAAGAGAACCCCAAGAACACCAATAAACAAGCAAGAGAGAAACAAGGAGAAATAAGATCGAGAGAGACAGACAAACACACACCAGAAGAAACAAGGGAGAAAACAACACCACACACAATAACAACGTCATGGTCAAGGTGAGAGATCCCGACCAGGAAAGAAAATAGTCGCATCGCAACAATAGAAAAAGCCAAACGAAAAAGAGAGAAAAGGGATGAAAGGCAGAGATAGAAGAAGAAAGGAATACGCCGTGATAATCCCCGAGTCAAGGCCACGGACTCCAGCTAGGAGGGATTACCGCCCAATCACCACAAGGGGACGAGCCCCAAAATGGCCGACACAAGACAGCGACAATCCCCCCCCCCCCCCCGTGTAGTATATTTACAACCATTCTAAAAACCCTCCATTTACACTTTGTAAAATACCTAGAATAATTATTGTATTTAATTCTATATATTAACTATGCAACCACCATCAAGAGAGGGGTACAAGATAGCCACTTCGAATCTTTCTACCCTGCGAGGTTATGTATGCTCCCAAATTCTTACATATAATCTCTCTACCTGACGAAGGTATATGTATGTAACCCCTATGCCTATTATTTGTCCTTCCCATGACTAGATGTAGGCGACACCACAGCCTCTTCTCCCATGTCAATAAAACTTATAGGAAGGAAGACTTCTATTTTTCTTTCTCCAAATTTTAGCAACTATACACCCCGCGCGCGTGGTAGTGGGCGACGGCGGCGGGCGGTCTTCTGTGTACTTACGGGCACGTTTGTTTGATGGATTGTGAGCCAGCCCGACCGCCCGCCGCCGTCGCCGCCCACTACCAGGCGCGCGGGGGACAGTAGGGGGGCGGAAGCGTCAGTTGCAGTAACGACACTTATAGAATATATATAATTTATGTATGCGTGTAAATATACAGTATACGGATTGAGTTCTATACCCCAATAAAATCCTAAATTGACAAACTAATCTTTGAATTACCCTTTGTGTATCCTACTACTTAATAACTAACTTAGTATTATGCTTTATGTTTCTATGCATGTATAAATAAGAAACTAAGAAAATAGAACATAATAGATATAAAGTCAGTGTCTGCCATAGTAATATGTTGTTGTCTCAAATGGTGGATATGTCTCGCGAATGTAATTATGTATGCATTTTGAGTTGGTGTATTCCTTACACGTTTCTATTTTCTCCCTATATACGTAAATCATAAAACATCAAAATAAAGAAACACATGACACACGGACTATGCCCTCTCCCACCCGTGGGCGACAGCGACGTTGGGTGGGTGCGCCTCTCGCCCTATCACTCTGGACTCTAGGTGGATTAGAAGAAGACTGCCATTGTGTGTGTGTCAATGATGGGACATTGGAAGGAAAGTTTAATTCAGTAATGTGCACCATACGAGGTTAAGTATTTCAATACGTAAGAGAGCAAAATGTACCCTGCTACTTCCCTATTTACGAACATTTATTGAAGGTGCGATGACAGGATGGCATCTTAAACTTGTTGTAGGTTGTGCAAAGATGAGTGAATGCAGTTGGATAAGTACATATTTTACAAACTTAAAATAGGTAATAAGTCATTCCAGTTGCAATACACACATGTGGAATGTCTTTGCTCTCACAAGTGCAACTAGTTGTGAGACCATATATACCCAAATCTAGCAAATCTGTCTATATTCTCGCAAGTAAGTTGTGGCAAAAAACTAACTAATCTAACTAAATTCACTTCAATTAGGTGATGTGCTACATTAGCAATAAAAAACCCTAACCTTAGCAGAAAAAAACGGCAACCTAAGATTTAACCCACTAACCGAGGGGGATACCGGCGACACCTCGCAAACATGAAGCGCTAACTATAGTTACTCATTGGTAATTTGGTAACTAAAATAGTTAAACTCTATTGTGATAGTAAGAGATGAGCGAGTCATACTTTACGTTAGCATAATTTGTGAGACGTTGAAAAAAACACAACAAGAAGTTATTTTATAGTCTTTTATTGTCTTCAGTCAGTATATCTGATAAGTACATACATGGAATAATAAGGTTACTTAGACATCTATATAGCAACAAATATGGTGTTGTCCAGTATTCTTTCAGGCCGATTATTTTACTTCCTTTGTTCCACCTGTCTGCAGTGGGGATCCATTTGCATTTGACCTGTCTTCTCCACACTGTTTTCCCGATGACTCATGTTGTTTCTTCTCATGAAAATGTGGGAGTGTGATGTTCAAGAGAGGATTGGCTTGACGGTAGATATATTAGAATTAGCCTTCCCTTTCACAGTGATCTACGACCAGTGCATGGCGGTAAAAAACGCATGATTTCCTCCATAATCTATGACCTTGAACTTCAGGTCAGATCAAAGAAAATAGATATGGACAAAAAGTAAGGGTTAACTAGTATAGTCATTCACACTCTGACATGCATGGTTTGATATAGTTTAGTGTTACTTCTCCGAAAAATCAGTAGACGAAATTATTGCAAAAGCATTGCGGTTCTCATAATTAAATATTTGTATAGGCCTAGTTTGCATTCATATATATATTATTATATCGTATTATTGCAGTTCATGATTTGTCTCTAAACTGCTTGTTATACCGTACCGAAATTTTTGCCCAGTAAATTACTTAGCACGTTTATAACAATATGTTAATGTATTTTGCTAAGTTAAGTTTAATTTCTTAGCAAAATTTTGCAACATTATATACTGTTTATCCCGCCCTAGGTTTATAACTTCAGTTTATCCCGATGACCATAGATGAGAGAGAGTTACACAGATACTCAAACCACCCTGACCCCCATTAGTAGACGAAGAATAGGAGAGCAATGTAAAAGGCACTCTCCCTACCCTCTGCCACCTACAGCTAAAAAGCCGTACCGTAAAATAGGATGAACTGTAACCTTATGGGCTAGGAATGCCCGCAAAAAAGTGTTTATATAGGACAGCAATAAATTAGTTTGAAAGGGAAGTTACACTTATATATATATATATATATATATATATATATATATATATATATATATATACTGGTTTAAAAAGTGTTCATTCATATTAATGAGAGAGAGAGAGAGCGCGCACGCAAGGAAATAAACATTCGTATTTGGGGTGTATCGTTAATCCCTTTGGGGATGACGCATTTCTATTTTGTTTTCTGGCTATGTTGAATGGGGTAAAATAAAAAAATTGTCTGCTATTTTTCCCGCCTTTGGTTCGCACTGAACCTAAATTTGTTGCCATCGAGTGAATTGAATTTTTTAAATCGCAGTCATCAAAATATCACTCGATTTCTATAGTCATGAATGTTACAGATATATTACTCTCAAATTCTATTCAGTAGGCTACATTGTCCAATATACAAAGTATTTATGATAAATAAACACGATTCTATTACGCCTACACAAACACATGGTAAGCCCCCTAAAAGTAGTCCTGTTAATATTTCAATAGATAGGTATCCATTTCCTAAAAATTATAATAATATGTATAAAAACTCGAGATGAACGTATAAAATAATCGTCATTAGCCACTTTACTGGATATTAGATTATACAATTATAAACTACTTGCAGAACTGGCAAGCGCATCATAAATTGATGCCAGTGTTCGCTATCCATAATAGTCATTAAACGAAACATCTCAGACAGTAAACATCTCATCCCCACTTGACTTACTTTGTTAAATTTGACAATAGTTGTGCATTTATGTGCACATTAGCAGTAATGGTGGTAGATATTTGTTTCCCACAGATGGAGATCTTAATATAATGTGGATTATAGTGAGTTCACTGCTCAATAGGTGGCGTTCTGAGAGTGAGGACCTGAGTCTGGAGGGTGAGACGGTGAAGCACTTGAACGAAGCAACCAGCCGCTTCAGAGATGGAGCTGCTTCGAGCCAAGATGGATGCTTCACATGTCTCACTCCCCAGACTGGAACAAGACCTCACGGGCTTCACCGTGTTGAGCGGTGGAATGTACAGGCTCTCAGCCTATGCCCGAGAGGGAGTGGATGGAATATAGAAAAAAAAAAAAATAGAAAAAAAATAATGAAGGTAACATTTTCAGTTATAGATTGTGTCGTGCGTGCGTGTGTGTGTGTGTATTCCAAGGTTGCCAGCGCACATCACATTTCCAAACTCGCCCAAAAGTAGCCCAATCACCGAATACCGCACAACATACAATTTCAGTTATTTTAATCCTATCACACACATGTTCTGATATGTTTATCTTTAACAGCCATGCATGCATGATACTATGAGTTCCCCAAATATAACTAGGCCTAGTCCCATATAGCCTACTGTATGAGTAGTGGCCTACGTGGCACATCATTTAAATATTAATGAAATACCACATACATTATTATCACAATCATGCACTCATCAAATCTGCATCAATGTCCCAATCCCCCCTCACAAACAATCACTTAATTAGGCTATTCAGTTACTGCCACATAGGCTACCATAGGCTACATGTAGGCTTTAGTACAACCAATAGAAAGCCATGATGATCGTTTGTATGAAATGTAGCTTAGCTACTCAACACTCGACACCTCTACAACTTTAATAATATATAGAACCAGCCCAATTCCGCTTTCCTCAATTTTAGTTAGTTAGGATAGTACTTCAGAGGCTATCAACCCCATCACACTTTAAATCAAGAATATCGTTAGAAATGGAAACTCTAAAATCTACGCTTATGAACGAATCCTAACTAGCCCAATGGTGCGAACAAAAGAAGACTTTGGCAACACTGTGTACGTATATCCCGCCGCGGTCAGCTGACCACCTAGACCTCGCCAAACCTTCGCCCGTGGAAAAGGCAGTGTTGTAATTGTTTTCCCATCATCTTTTTCGAATTTCCTGCATCTCCACGTATGTAATTTGCTGCCACTGTGTTCTATGACATTCTGAGTCACATTGATTGATTTCCTGTCACTGGTCTTATAAGAAATATAGCCGGTAACCTATTTAGCTGCCCGATTTGATAATGGATTATAAATTGGTAACTTAAAAGCGCACGATAGCTTGTTTTGTAGGAAAGAAACTATAGTGCGCAGGCGCAGACATTCAACCTTCCAAATGCTACAACTACAGAATATAATACCGTATGTTCAGCCAATTTCTACTGAAACACGTATTGGTTAGTAACTAAAAAGGAAGTAAATACAATACTTCAATGAGTATTACACATTTCGCCCAGCCTATTACACCACATTAGATGAAACTAAATTTCTTGTTCAGGAAGCTGATATTTATGTATCAAATTATGTTAATTATTATATATTCACTGCATTAACGAGTATATAACCATCATATTATGAATCTAGTAAAATATACTACACAACTATGTGTCATAGATAAGTGTGCGAACTGTATTAAACCTCTTAAATCACGAAAGCCCTCAAAACACCTCAATGGTGCATCACAAACGACAGTCATTTGAATCAGACCCCCAGTGCCATCTGGATTTTTAGTGCGGTTTTCCCTCATTAACAGTGAGGGATCCGTGTGTTGCTTGAAACGATACTGTCACACACATTGTTATTTTCACGTACCCAAATATATCGTTCCCAGCTCCCTTCTGGTCAACCACCGTCATTCTGGGCCTTTCTCCGTAGTAGTCCGGGAGCCATAGCCTGATTTATTGATGAACCTTGTTTTGTCGGATAAAGTTTTTTTTTTTGCTGTTTCTTGTAGCTTGGGGGTACCTCTTCAAAATACAGGAGGGTGTCCAGTGGGCACCCTTGGGCATTTTGAGATATTAACCCCTTCATGCCCAAAACTTAGGATCTTGAGCATCCTACCCTGAAACATGCACAGAACATCGTGCATGGCAAACCATGTTCTTTACAGCTGCACTTCTTGGAAGCACAAGGAGTCTCACTCTTGCAGCCACACCGGATCATCTTCAGGATGTAGTCTGGGATAAGTGTCCCAGGCCGTGGTGGTCAAGTGGTGAGCACGCTCGCGTGTGAATCTGAAAGACCCGGGATCGAATCCCTGCCACGGCGGACATTTAGTGGGTGCGGTAGTACGTCCTAGCATGTTTCACATGCTTGCACCCAGTCAGGGGACATCCTGACGACGTATACAGACAAAACACACATAACAAAGCCACTCCAACACCTTCCTCTCTCTCCAACACCCTTCTCCCCTCTCAACACTCTTCTCTGAGCTATTGCCGATAAAAATGGCATGTTCAGTCCTGTAAAGAATCGTAAGATTCAGAGTCGTAAAGATTCCAGGACGAGCTCATCAGCGGCGGATCCCCAGATCGACCGTGGTGATTGTCACCTAAACATCTACAAAACAATACAATACAAGTTTGGCATCTTCTGGTAGGTGGATTGGGATCAGTGCCCTGTTACAGGTGTCTTTTTCCCATCCAAATTCCTCTGGGTCCAGTGCTGGTAGCTGATTCACATCGAAATTTCGCCACAAGTACGCTTGGAAGTGGGCCCTCTTAACATTTTTAAGGAATGCTTCCTTTGTTGGTGGTAGAGCAGCCAGATTTGGTGCAGACATATGTCCTTTCCCATTTTTTTTTTCCCCAGACAAGTAGCCTTATGTGGGACATGTCTGTGCTCTCTGTTATGCCATAACAGGCTGAGATGAAGGCAGTGGCTTGTTCAAGGACTTGCTGGAATGGTGCATCCATGTTGCCAATGGCTGATAGGTCATAACCAGCTTTCAGGGCTTTGATGACAGAGCCTTTTCCCAACCCATAGTACGATGCTACAGTGTCACATCCTGATATGGCATGGGCTGGTAAAAGGTGTTCGACAATTTGTGTCTGCTTGGCCAGTGTTGACTTGATGTCCACTATTGTTCTGTCCTTGCGGGGGGAATCCATGATTAGTGGTACATGCAGTCCTGTCTGATGGTAATGGTGAAGGAGGAGGACAAACACATCTGTGTCATCAGAAACCACAGTGATGTGATGGGCTTCTCCAGCACACCTTAGGACTTGTTGGACGATGATGGTGTCAGATTCTTCCTGCTGATTTTCTAGATCATATCTGTCCCGTCTTTCTTCCATCCTGATCTCGATGGGATATGGGTCCTCACCTGTCACCACCAACTTGTGCTTCTTTGTGCTCCGTAGATGAAATAGCCTGTCTTTGCTCAGTTCCTCACACAGTAATTTGTTCAGCTGTTTTTTGTTTTCAATGGATGACAGGACAACTTCCTGGGCTGGTAGTTTGGTTGACAGGAGGAGATGATGATTTTTGTTGACCACTGTCTCCCTGACATCTCTGGTGACGGACTTGATAATAAATCACGTTTCTTTTGTGATTTTGGTGTTTATGGGGTTAATATCTCAAAATGCCCCAGGGTGCCCACTGGGCACCCTCCTGTATTTTAAAGAGGTACCCACAAGCTACAAGAAACAGAAGAAAAAAAAATGTATCCGACAAAACAAGGTGCAGCGCCATGGCTACCGGACTATAGTAAGTGATTTATTATGTTCTCTCCACCAACCAACTCTACTCCTAAAATCGATTAATGAAATTAACAACCACATGTGGCAGTCTGGGGATTCGAACCCAGGATGCTCACACCAAAAATCAACACACTATGCACTGCACCACGAAGACAGTTAAAAGATTACTGCACAAGCCTACGATTTATTATGCAGTTTCGAATCCTGCATACCAATCTTAGCATGTACAATATCCCAACTGCGCTATCGGAGGCTATGCATAGGTGAAAGAAAATAGTAATTAATGGGGCACTTAACCCTGGGGAAGGCCTCTCGATAAACTACTACTGAACCCGAATGATATTACACCACGTTGGAGAAAATTGTGTTGCTCATTGGTGTATACATTTAGACTTGTAGGGAAAGATTAAACAAGTGGTACTGACAACCAAATTGATACACATATTTTGAATATCACCCAAAAACGGACTTTGGAAGACAATATTGCCCATAAAAAATATAAGAAATAACGCTGTCACACGCATGGTAGGCTATACGAAAATAGGGTTGGTATACATCTTTATGATTGTAGGATATAGCAATTCTGGTAAATCAGAGCTTGTACGAAAACATATGCAAAAGTATATGAGGATGAAATGAGAGACACTGAGAAGTGAGCGAAAGTAAAAGGAAAATGTAGACATGCAAGTTACTAATAAGGTTATTGAAACTTTATTTTTAAATCTGGGCTGTTAACCCCTTCTGTACCGGTACCGTCCTTTTAGCTTTATTCTGGCCAATATTAGACGATGTATTCAGTTTAATAGGGGCCTCCAGCACTTAACAGCCTTCAAACTATCTAACTTGACCCTTTTTACTACGACAGATCCTTCTTAAACTGCATAAAATAAAAATTTGTATTGTGAAAAAGTAAATAAACGCAAAAATGACAACAGAGAAGCAGGTGTATACAAAATACCATGTACCACATGTAATGAAGTATATATAGGCGAAACGTACCGAGGCCTACAGAAAAAAATAAAAGAACATGAAACCGATATGCAGAAATTTAGGTTAAGCATCGTCATGGTCATTCATAGACTAGATACCGGACACAGAATGAAATATAATGAAGCTAGATTGATAAAATGTGAAACAAATACTGTTAAACGTAGATGCTTTGAGTCAGCTCATATCGTAATGAATGATACCATGAACTTAAATAAAGGTTTCTTTTCACTAGCCAAACCACTTGCATATTTATTAACAGTCGATAACCAGACTAAACTATTTGAACATTTCATGCTGTTGTTTTTGTTGTGTTGTTTCCTTATGGTAAGAGATATATTTTATTGACTGTACTCCCCTACTGTATGTTATTCCTGAAGAAGCCTACATGGCGAAACGTTGAATAAACTGGGTCCCTGCTCTGCATGTGTGTCTTAATTACCACATCTGTTGCAGCCAATGCTGTTTCTTAACAACATTAGGATACTTGAGAGAGAAAGAGAGAGAGAGAGATGGATTTTGAAGTAAGTCAGGTTGTGTTTATGTAGGGCAGGGTGAGAGGATGTCTATTGATTTTTAGGTATTTTTTTTAGAACTGGGGTGATGGAAGAGAATCGATGTGGAGATATATAGAAAAACAATTTTAATCTGATGAAAGGTAGGGGCTTCACTACAGATGTGAGAGTAAGATAATTTGAGGTAAATATTGATTTATGAGTGCAGGTGGACCAGAAGTATTTTTGGGTACGAGTCGATGTCAAGAGATATTAGGGGTGGTATCTTTAAATCTGAACTCTAAGAATGGGAACACACTGGAAACAATACGCAGCTGGGCTGGGAAAGGATTTTTGTTATTTTTTGTTTATCTTGACACTTGATCACGAATGAGGTCCAGAGGAGTGGGCGGGTGAGAGCGTGTGTGTGTGTGTGTGTGTGTGTGTACAATGAGAGAGATAGAGAGAGCGAGAGCGAGCGAGCAAGAAAGAGAGAGAGAGACTGGTGCATTTCCATTCTGTTTCTGACTATAATTAGACGGTCATATTTAAAATAGTAAGGATGTATGAAAGTTAACCAGTGACAGTATTTGCCTTTTATAATTCCCACGAGGACTGATTTATCAGATGGGGTCCCGCCCACTCAGGTAGCTCACCTTTTCCACCACTACAGGACAACCGTCGCCATTTTGGAACCTTCTCCACTCTGGAGCAGGCTCAACTTTCCAATATTGTACACCAAAAAAGAATAATAATAATAAAATATACTCTCTCAACATTAGAGGAGACACTTGTTACAGGCAGCTTTCCTTTTTGTCTCCTTCATTTAGGCCTACATAAAAAAAAAAAAAAAAAAAATATCCCAACACCTTCATATCCTCTTGCAGCACCCTTCCTCACCCTCACCTTGGTACCCTTTCTTGCTTCGTGGTATTATAGTGATCAACATTATTGCTTGTCTCACATTTTCTATACTCTATGTCAAGAATCAAATTAGAAAAACATAGTATTGACCCATTGCATTACAAGCCAAGAAGATTATGAGTACTTCATTCATGTATAATTTCCTGAATTACTGTAGATAGCAACTAAACAACTATAAATTGAAAACACATATCTGAGAAGTTGATGCAGTGATGATGCAGTTTTTAACCCGGGAAAGGCAAGCGTCCTCGTAAGAGGTTTTGGTGGTGGGAGGCGAAGGTCCACATAAGATCCAAGGCCTCAAAAAAATCTTTTAAAACACCCCAATGGCACTCAAAACAAAGTAATATGTGATTAGGTGAGATAATTCCCCTCCATTACTGGTTACCATTCCTACATGTGTCCTCCCCCCCTCCTTCATTTCCCCACATCCCCCCCCCCCCCCGTTTACCCCCTCCTCAATTATCACCTATTTTTCCTCTTATTCCCCCTTGTATCGGGTAATTTTTGGCGCAAATTTCCTTCACACGTTCTCTATAGCATGGGCGAGGCATCTAGAGATCCTTGCAACAGCGAAACTTCTACTTAGAGCCGTCAGTGTTGCTTGAGAACTCGGGAGGAGAGGATAGATGCCGCCGAGGCTATCCCCTCATGAATGGCAATAATACGTCTTTTTCACCCCCCAAATACTATTCCCACTTGTTTTATTGCTCTTAAATGTTAATATTTTCATATTAATGTAAAATAGACTCATATGAATAAGTGATAACGATATTTATGGTAAAATGACAATTTTCGTCGGGAATGATTCAAAATATCTTTGCACGGCGGGACGTTTCAAATACCATAGTCTAGCCTTTGCCGGGTTAAGGCCATGCATTCCCTTGATTGTAAGGGCTAGGGCGTGCCCTTGTTACAGGGACTTTACTAGACATTTGCCACAAATCACTGCACCTGAGTGTCCAAACTCCTTCGATCAGCAGTCAGACGTGCTACTGACCATGCCACAGACCGAGACATATTCAAGAAGTTGATAGAAAAATATGATCACCATTTGATAAGTCGTAATGACATCCTACAATCCCAAGACACACGATCATTGATCTGTGTCTATGGTCATATTTGTCTTGTGCAGTATTGGCTGTGGCTAAAGAGCCGGATGTAAGTGTGGCATTCCTTGTCGTAATGTGGACAGCCAATTGCTGATGGTGGAATTCAAGCCTGAGGCTCCTGTTTTGTGCGGGCACTATTTTTTTCTGCCAGCTACATGAGGGAGCTTTCATATGTGAAAAGTCTTCAGTGAACTTCCTCTAGGAGTCTAGGTACATCTGCCTGATGTAAACTTCTAAGTGACAGTGTTGTTGTCTATTGCATAATTGGCAATCAATTATTTGTCTTCATTTGGTGTACATACTGTATGCAAGTGTGATTTAATTCCTGAATCCCCAAAACGTGTTATTCTCAATTGCTTAAATTCACTCTTTTATACCTCAATAGGGCCTGTTGGCAACCTTCTCTACGTGCTACTCCATCATCTTCTACCGGTTCCTGCTGGAGCAAGGCGCCTCCACCACCACCACCAACTGGATCCTCAACCTCCACCTCTTCTTTCACAACTTGGTCGGCCCCTTTATAGGACCCCTTACCAAAACAGTGGGGTATCGAAAAGTCAGTGTAGTGGGCTCCCTGTTCTCTAGTCTGTGTTTCTTGGCATTGGTATCCGTTAATTCTACGTGGTATCTACTTATTTTCTTCAGTATAAGCGGTGAGTAGTGCAAGACCCTGTAATATATTAAGTTCGCATTGGTTATGTTATATTTAGTTTGGTTTAGTTACATTACACACTGTTTGATCAGTGGGGGGAGATTGTAGTCACTATTCGAACAGGGCCAGACCCAGGAGAGGCTATAGGCATTTGATAAGGAGTCGCTGGAACTTCTGTTTCATTTGCTTGGCCTCTCTTACTGATATTCTTAGTGCCTCACTTTATTATTATTATTATATGAGATGCCAAAGTCACCAACCAGGGCGCAGAAATACCAGCAAGATGAATCCACACAAAACACCCAGAGGCACTGGAGAGAGACTACGGCAACTTAGGAAAAAAAAAATATATATATATATATACTGTATATATACATACAATAAACACAGATAAAACGAATAATATAATATTATGCAGTGGAGGATATCAAGTATAAATATAATACAATAAAATAGAATAAAATAAGTTTAAAAATTAGAATTAATGCTGCAAAAAAGCATTAACTCTAGACTTAAAAATGGAGATATGAGCTGAATTGACTAGTTCATTTGGCAACTTATTCCACAAGTCAACCATGGCCGGCACAAAACACTATGAAAACTGTGTAGTAGAAAAATTAACACGGCTCATGGCAAGATCATTAAGATTGCTTGTGAATCTAGTTGCACGAGCCCGGACATAGGGCCCAGGCAGAACCCCATGTAAGGGATGCTGAGGGTTGTTAAAAACTTTAAATACAAGACTAAGGTCACCAACTTTACGTCGATGAAACAGATCAGGAGACAAATGAAGTAGAATAAAACTGATAGAATTTAGTGACCTGACAAGCAACTTGAGATGGTAGTCAGCTGCTGACAACCAGACAGGTGAGCAGTACTCGAATTATGGCAATATAAAAGCATAAAAAGACTTGATATCTGTGGCGTCACAAGCAAACGTTTTATAACACTTGCGAAGCAGACCATTTTTTGGGGAAATGGAAGAGGAGAAAGAACGAATTAATATGCTTTTCAAAAGTAAGTTTGGGATCCACAGTAACTCCTAACAAACGCAGAGTATCCACATTCTCAATTTGCTCGCCAGAAACTTGTAGATAAGGATGGGGAGGATCCAAGGTACGAGGTCTGCTGATGATAATGGACTGTGTTTTACTAGCATTAAGTTTCATATCCCAAAGTTCACACCATGATGTAACTTTGGCTAAATCCCTATTCAGAGCAGTAGCAATTTCGTGTCGATCAATTGGTGATGAAATTGACGCATATAAAGTTGTATCATCGGCATAGGAGATTAGTTTATTTTCAAGCTCGGAACACAGGTCAGCAGTAAAAATAATTAAAAGCAAAGGCCCAAGGACACTGCCTTGTGGAACGCCAGAAACAACAGGAACAGAAAGGGAATGACAGCCATCAATGACCACAGACTGAGATCTTTTCGTCAAAAAATCTTCAAGATCCTTAAAAAATTGCCACCAATACCGATGAGCTGTAACTTATATAACAGTACTTTATGGTTGACTAAGTCAAAAGCAGAACCAAAGTCAATAGCCATGACATGAGGATCATGTCCCTGATCCAATGAAGATTACAAGTCATGGGTGAGTGTCAGAAGCGCATCACATGTAGGCTACCCAGTCCCTTTTGAAAACCAAACTGAGTTTGGTATCAAATTATGACTATTACAATAAGAGGAAAGGCGTCTGAACAAAAGCCTCTCATAGAGCTTGGATAGGATATGCGTTATGGAGATAGGGCGATAGTCACTAGGAGATGATGAGGCAGTATTTTCCTTTGGAATAGGAGTGATGCTAGCCTTACACCAGCAAAGAGGAAAACTACCTGATTTCAAAAGCAACCTAAACACCACAGCCAATTTAGGTGTCAAGACCACTGCAACCTTTTTAAAAAAGAGAGGGAAAACCCATCCGGGTCTGTGCCACCATAGGTATCAAGATCCAGCAAGTACCTTTTCAGTTCAGCTGATTTGAATGCCATTGAATTGAGGTTGGGTCTAGGGAAACATGTCAATGGCAAAGACAATTCCTGATTACTCTGCTTATTAATTAATATTAGATAGAATATTGGCCTTCGATAATGGATCAAAAGAGATGGAGCCATCAGAATCACAAAGAGGAGGCATGGAGGAATCTATTCCAAATAAAGAGGACTTCAAAGCGAACCACCATTGATGAGGCTGTGTAGCTCCTGCCAGAACATCCTAAAGATGGGAGTTATAATTCCTCTCAGCATCATAAACTCTCTGCACAGCTGCCCTTTTAGAAACATAATTTTCCCAATGCAAGGGGGTTTGATTACGCCTCCATTGACGATATGTAGCCTGTTTTTCATCAAATGCACGCTTGCAGTCATCATTAAGGGGGGATCTCCACTTTAGGGATTTTTTTCTTGACCCCTTTCTCCCTCATGTTTAGCCCCATTGCGTTTGATATTATAAAACGTTCGCCCCATTAGTTTAGCGATTTTAAGAACTTTCACCCCATATTAAGACCTTTCGCACAATTCAGGTGTCGATTTTATCCTGGCGAGCGATAGCGAGCCTGTAATTTAAGAGGAACCGGCCTTTGGCCGGGATATTTTTCTACCGAAAAATTTACAAATTTATCTTGAAAGGGACTCAAGGGGGTGTAATTTTAAGCTTGATGGAGGTCTAGGGAACTAACTAAAAACCTCCCCTTAACCTGTGGAGCCCCGGCTAGTTTTGTAATGTTTGTTCACCAGAACCCGGCCGGTTTTCAAAAAATGGTTTTATTCCAGAAACAATAGCGAATGGGTTAGGAATGAAGGAAAAAACACGAAAAAACGCTCAAAAAGCTTAAAGAATGGTCCTACAGAGCCCCCGAAAACGTATTTTACAAGAGTAAAACATTGAAGGCAATTACCCCAAAAAAACAGGGTATTGCGTGCTCACGCGCACGCACGTGGACTTTGAGAGTTTTCTACCATCGGCACGGTTGCGTGGGATACGTACACAGTTCCCATACAAATCTGAGCCCTCTTGAGTGGCTACACCTGAGGTTACGGTCGGCGCAATTAGGGTGACGCGCCAGGCGCGTCTCTGGGGCTGTGCGTTACATACATCGCCGACGCGTCAGACGCGTCGCTGGGGCTGTACGGGTTAAACTATGCTTTATCCCTGATTCGAGACTTAATTGTTTTTGATGGAACTATTTTGCGAAGGATACCAAGAAGGGAATTGTTGAGAGCTGAAACTGGGTCATGAGATCATAGTATGAGATTTCACTCAATATTACTGACATCATTACAAACGTTGTCCCAGTTAACCCAGGATTTAAGGTAGACTTTATGTGAGAGAGTAATATCAGGAACAGAAATATCAAGATTAATTTTACACATGATGGCATTGTGGTCGGAAGTGCCAACAGGTGCAAGAACGGAGGTTTCTAGAACGCCAGGGATATCTGTTGGTACTAGATCAAGACAATTTCCAGACATATGAGTAGGTCCTTGGATTAGCTGTTCACAACCAGATAAGTTTGCAAAATCCAAGGCAGCAAGACCATTTCTATTAGTTGGAGAGACCGAGTTCAACCACTCTTGATGATGCGCATTGACATCACCAACAAAAATAAAGGATGATTTGACATCTACAGACTGTATTGAAGCCATAGCTGTTAAGAGACAGACAGTCATATTTGTCATTGTTAACATCAGGATTTCTGTACAGGCTAAAAATGTAATGATTAGGATACTTGCTGGAAACTTTAACTAACTGCATCTCATGGCATTTACAAATATGCTTAGTTAAGTGCTGAGCATTATACCCAGATCTAATATACAAGCTCATTCCACGAGCACGAGGAATAGAATCACGCCGAATAAGAACAGGTTTACTGTAGTTAGGTATAAGAAGTTCAGAATAATCTCTATAACATGAGACAAGGGTTTCAGAACAAAAGACAATATCATAATCAACAGATGCCAATGTAAGATCCTTGATGTTCTTATAGAGACCACGAATATTGGAATAAAATGCACGACAACTTGTAGCAGGCTGTCTGTGAGGACCGGGATTAACTTCTATATCACCGGACAAAAGTAGAAACAAAAACAGAAAAAGTTGAAGCAATCCATACACAAATACATAAAGATGGATATATAAGGCATAAAAAAAGCCCCAAAGACACCATATCCAGGGGGGGTAATCCAGTAAGCTCTCACAAACACCTCCTCCTCCTATCTACTTCACTACACTAAACAGGCACACCAAACTTCCTTCTTTCACTCTTACTGTTAACATTTGCAACATTCACAGCCTTTCCTCTAATTTTCCCTCTGTTGAACACCATCTCTACTCCTACAATCTGATCTTCTTTTCCTCACTGAAACTTGGGTGTCTGAAGCAACTACCAGCAGCCCCGGCTTCTCTGTATCCTTCTACTTTCTCTATCCTAGTTTCAAAGCCAAAGGCGGATGTTGTGCATACGTGCACAACAAACTCACTTGCTCTTGTGTTTCCGATTTTGACTCCTCTGAATTCTCAAGTTCATGGCTCAAACTATCCTGTCATTCTCATATCTCTCCTATAACTCTATCGACTTTCCCAAATTCTTTGAATATCTAAACTCTAAATTGGAACATATTTCTTCTTTTTCAGAAATCTCCAATTTAGGAAATTTCAACGTTCATCACCACCAATGGCTTTCCACTCATACTACTGATCAACCTGGTGAACAAGCCTACGTCTTTTCTATCCTAAATGACCTAGAGCAGCTGGTTCAGCAACCCACCCATATCCCGGATCGCTTCGGAGATCTGCCCAACGTTCTTGACGTGTTTCTAAATTCTAACCCTTCTTATACTGTCGATCTATTCTCTCCTTTGGGCTCCTCCGACCATAAACTTGTCTCTGTCACCTGTCCTATCTCTCCATTACGGCCACCCGATCCTCCCAGCCGGATGCGCTTGTGGCACTTTGACGCTGCCGACTGGGAGGCTCTCCGGCAGTACTTCTTTGATTTTCCATGGAATTATTTTTGCTTCCGTGGCCGGGGACCCTCTGAGAATGCTGAACGCATTACCGAAGTAATCCTTCAGGCATGGAGGCATATATTCCATTTTCTTTCTCTCAGACTAATGCAAACAAATCTAGGTTTACTCACGCTTGTTCTACTGCTGTCCGCAATAATGAGGAAGCATTCAAACGGTACTGATGCCTTCAAACTCAAGAATCTCATTCATTCTATGTTTCTGCCCGAAATCAAGCCAAGCCAAATCTCTTCTTCAATTTGCCAAACACTCTTTCATCAATAATATGTGCACTGAACTATCAAACTCTACTTCTTTCCAAACTTTCTGGCATCTAGCCAAAAACCTCTAACAATTATTTTCCTCGTCTTTCCCTCCCTTTTCCCACTCTGATATTGGCACAACCATCACTTCTTCCTCTGACAAAGCTGAACTCTTTGCTAACACTTTTGCAAGAAACTGCACCTTGGATGCTTCCGGTGTTATTCCTCCCTCTCCATCCCCCTTTCTCCTACTTATGCCTAATATCCTAATATCTTCTCTACGGTCCGGATGGTGTTCCTCCTGTTGTACAAAAAAACTGTGCTTCCGTGCTCACTCCCTGCCTAGGCAAACTCGTCTTTCTGTCTCTTCTCTAACGTCTTCCCTTCTTGCTGGAAGCTTACCCTCATTCAACCTGTCCCAAAGAAGGGTGACTGCTCTCAACCCTCTAACTATTGTCCAATAGCTCGTGTATCTCTAAAGTTTTTGAAACTATTCTTACTTCCAAATTTCTGAAGCATTTCTCTTCTCATAATCTAGTCTCAGATCGCAAGTATGGCTTCCTTAACCAGGGGATGGTGAGAAGACTCTTAACCCTCTCCGACATATGACGCAATGTTGAGCCTATTGGGGATACTTTAAAACCTTTGTTACCATCAGGGGTATTTAGAAACCTTTAGTTTAGTTACTTCAACCTCTGCAGTTGTTTTTGAGTTAGCTGTGAGCAGAAAACTAATTTTGGAGAGGTAATTATAAGAGTGAGAGAACTCTATTTCTTATTGCTAATCTGGCAACCTCTGCATCATAAATGCGTGAAAGGGTTAAGAGGTTTTGGTGGTGAAAGGCGACAAACCTCTTAAAATCCAAGGCCTAAAAAAAACTTTTAAAAGGCCCCAGTAGCACTTAAAACAAAGGAATATGTGATTAAGTGAAATAATTCCCCTCCATACCTCGTATCACTCATCCATATGTGTCAAAACCCCCATCTTACCCCCTGTTCCCCCCTCCCACCCCCCTTCAATGATCACCTATTTTTCCTCTTATTCCTTTGTTTATTGATTTATTTACCGTGCCAATATCTCCAACCCGGTTCCAAGGTGTTGTCCTGTGCCTATCGAGTGCGTGGGGATAGAGAGAGAGTGAGAGAGAGGCTTCAGTCTGCCTCTCGGCTTCGGAGAGGGAGGGTATACGTTGCGTTCGCCTCACACTTCATGACTGGTGGGTCGGCAATAATTCGTATTTTTACCCCCCCCCAAATACTATTCCCACTTGTTTTATTGCGGTTACATGTTAATATCTTTATATTAAACGTAAAATAGGCGCATATGAATAAGTAATAATGATATTTATCGTATAATGACGATTTTAGGCGGGAATGAAGCCTAATATCGTCGCTTGGCGGTAGGGTGTGCATTACTAATAGTTCGCCGTTCTCGCGTTAAGGGTTGCTCAACTGGTGATCTTCTTTCATATCTTATTAACTCTTGGTTATCCTCCTTCCGGGACTTCGGTGAGACCTTTTCTATTGCGCTAGACATATTGAAGGCCTTCGGTAGAGTCTGGTACAAATCTCTAACTTCTAAACTACCCTTCTTCGGTTTCTATCCCTCCATCTGTGCCTATATTTTTAATTTCCTTTCCGGCTGTTTCATATCTGTGGTTGTGGACGGCCATCCTTCACTTACTCATCCTATCAACTCCGGTGCTCCTCAGGGTTCTGTCCTATCTCCAATCCTCTTTCTAATATTCATAAATCATCTCAATTGACCACTTGCGAGTTTCAGGCTATAAGGAAGTTGGAGCCGTGAACATCGATATTAAACAGGAACGCAATAATAATGTACGTTTCTGATGGATAAATAGTATGTTGAATTGGGTTTTATGTATTTATAAATGTACTAAGACTGTATTTTACCTGCAAATTATGTTAAATATTGTTGTCTACAGCTCCAACTGAACGAAACTCGCAAGTGGTCAATTGTACCTCCAGTCCTATTCATATACAGACGACTCTACCTTACACTATTCAACTAGTTTTCCAGAACGCCCCAGCAAGCAATCCCTCAAAAACAAACGTAATGAAGCCATACAACACTTCTTATCTTCTTCCATTTCCAATTGGGGCAGAGAAAACCTAGTTGCCTTTAATGCTTCCAAAACCCACCTTCTCCATCTATCTACCCATCTTGAATTCCCTGAGGACTATCCCTTATACTTCAACAACACAAAAATCAACCCATCATCTTCTCTCAGTATTCTCGGTGTCTCTCTTTCTTCTGGTCTCTCTTGGAAGGGACATATTACCACTCTTGCTAAAACAGCTTGGTGTGCTCAACCATCTCAGGGGGTTCTTTACTCCTGCACAGCTTCTTACTCTGTACAGGGGAACAGTGCATCCTTGTATTGAGTATTGTTCACACACGTGGGGAGGATCCTCTCATACAGCACTTCTAGATAAAGTAGAAAGGAAAGCCTTTCGTATCATTAACTCCCATTCACTCACCGACTCTCTGCAATCTCTCTCTCTCTTCACTGCAATGTTGAATCTCTCTCGCTATTCTATCGCTACTACAATAATCAATGTTCCTCAGAGCTCTATCAGTGTATAACACCTCCTCTATGTAGGGTACATAGTACTCATCTTGCAACACAATCCCACCCCTACTCTGTGCAACTCCAAACTCAAGAGTGAAACGATACTCCCAATCTGTCTTCTATTCAACAGCTGAGGTCTGGAACATTCTCCCTAAATTTATCTTTCCCTCATCCTATAACTTAAATTGCTTCAAACTCTGTGTGTCTAGACATGTTGGCTCGAATGTTCCTTGATTTTGGCCCTGTTACTCTTTCAACTCTGGGTGAAGCACTCGTCACAGGCAGTTTTGCCTTTTCTCTCCCTCATCCACATAGAAGAAAAAAAATAGTTTCTGTTAGGTACGGCGATGTTAGTTTCAGTTAAATTAAGTGGAGTTCATTTTTTTGCAGTTAGAACGAACCCTTTGTGGCAACCCTCACCAAAATGGGTTCTACACGAAAGTGAACATTTTGAGATCCATTTATTCTAGTCTCTGTTTTATGGCTCTTGTTTTCGTCAACTCCATTTAGTATCTACTTATATTCTTCAATATAAGCAGTGAATACTGTTAGATCCAACAGTGTAGGAAGTTAGCCTAGGTTACTTTGGACTAGTGCCGTGACTTTCCAATCTTTGGTATATAGCTCTCTTATTCATTAACTCCAACTGGTATTCTTCAGTATTTGTGGTAAATAGGTTTCGTAAGATAGGTTACGCTTGGTTTGGTTATGTTAAGTCTATATCAGTGAGGAGACAAAGGGAAAATCTACCTGTAACAAGTTTCTATCCCAAATTGAAAGAGTGGCCTATGACATAATTATACAATAAACGAACATTTCGCCCACATTACACACACGCCATAAACGGGAGGCCATGTATGCAGCACCAAATCCTGTCCTCTGCGCATGCGTGAGAATCTTAGGCCCCTTGGCACAATTTTGTTTTCCTTTATACTATTATATTATCTTAACTTAACTTAACCTAACCTAACCTAACCTAACCTAACCTAAATTAACCTAACAGTTGAGCCTAAATAACATAATAAAAATATTAGGGAAAAGGCCGCGCATACGCAGAGGACAGGATTTGGTGCTGCATACATGGCCTCACCCATAAACCCTCCACTTAGCTCTCCCCATCCTAATCCTGACTGGTCTCGTCAAATTGCCCCATAACAAAACATGGGGCCGAGCTGTCTCAAATAATGGGCCGAGTTGTCTCGCCGTCGTGGCCGAGTTGTCCAAAAGTGGGCCGAGCTGTCCGAGCCGAGTTGTCCCATTGGCCGAGTCGTCCAGTCACAAGCAAACGCATGCAGTTGCTAATTTTTTTTGTTTTACGAACGACAACAAACGCTTCGTATATTTGGGTTTGGTGAACCTTTTGGGGTTCCTAGTTATATATTAGAACATATTTATATTTTGCACAATCTTATAAGTATAAACACTTACTTGTTAAAGAGGAATTAGACAAAAGCCCACTTTTGAATGATCGTGAATTACTTTACTTTGGCGTATGATTGAGCTAATTTGAGACTACATTTAGATAGATAGATTTTGTTTACACTCGCCAATGAAATATGATGACTTGCTTACAGATATATTCTTAAAGCTTGAATCGGATTGACTTTTTGCTTCCTCAAACCAGTTATTCACTTCCCCAAACCAGTGGAAAAGCAGGTTTGAGTTGGATTGATATTCGACACCCTTAATGGTGTAATACGACACCTTTTCCAGTCTATCGGAGATAGTGGTGGTAACGAAGCACGCGGTATAAGAAGTGCTGTTATGCTCTCGTTCGATTTTGTTCAATGATTGAAAAAAGGTTATAGATATATAAAAGAAAACACAATGTTAAAAATTAATATTTTGTAATACAGTATATAAACCTAATATGAAACCAAAATTGTTTGATTTAGTATTTCTTTTTTCCTAGAGAACCACTGAGAAACAGGGATGAAGTCACAGTCGGTGCCAGGAAATGGACTTTGTTTTGGCAGCAACATCCAACTGGCTGCTGTCATCAGGTCCTTGTTATTTCAAGCAGTTTGTTTATTGTGGTCACTGTTATTATCGCTGCATTCCAATAGATAATGCCAGATGCTCAACATACTATATATTAAAATATCATTGGTTTGGCTTGTTACTCAGGATTTTGGGAGTATATATTGTGTCGTGAAATTTGTATTGTATTGCGACTAAAGGCAACTGTCTCGGTGAGCTGGAGAGGCGCATTATAGCGAGGCCATGGCGAATTTTACTTGAACATGTATTTTAATCAGATTTAAATATTATTGTGAAGCACATATACAATTATCTCTTTATGTTATCACTTTGGTCATTCGCTGACTTGCCATTTTCTGCAGAATTTTTATTTTCGATTATTATGTTGAATGCTCCTCATCTCGTCTCTCGACGTCACTTATGCTGGCAAATACAAACATATCTTACACATTTATACACTCACACTTCAAAGCACTGTAGTTGATGTTTTACAAATAGTTAAATAATATTCTATGGATATTACATCGGCTTAAATCTAACTAAGAGGAGCAAGGTACAGACAAATGTTGCCACTCATTGGCTGAAGCTGAAGTCCTGAAAGCCAATCAGGAGCAACCTCTGATTCCAGATGCATACTTTAATTGTATAGATTATAGTATGAGGAAGTGAATTGCTGAGGTGAAATGCTTTTGCCTGTACTCTTTCGAGAACTGCCGTATGAGTGGAACCTCCTCACACATGAAACATTACTTGATACATGGGCATACTGTGCCCCTATACAGAGCAAGAAGTGTGTAGAACCCACGGAGTGGGTTGAACACACCTAACTTCTGGGAATCTATTTTAACAAGAGTGGTAATATGATCTTTCCAAGAAAGGTTGGATGAAAAAGGTACACCAAGAATATTGAGAGAAGATGAAGAGTTGATTTGTGTATTGCTGAAGAGTAATTGATAGTCTTGTGGAGGATTGCGACGGGTAGATAGAGGGAAAATTTGTGTCTTGGAGGCACTGAAAATAATAAGATTTTCTCTGCCCCAATCAGAAATAATTTATAGATCAGAATATAGGCGTTCTATGGCCTCGTCACATGACTTTTGGAGTGATTGAATACTGGGTAGTTTTGAAAATCTAGTTGAATAGTGTAAGCTAGAGTCATCAGCATATAAGTGGATGGGACTAGAGGTACAGTAGACCCGATTACTTCGCGGAGACAGATAGTGAGACAGACATGTATATATAGAGAGAGATATATTTGATCTGACAATAATTACAGTGCTTCGAAGCATGGACGTTCGAGAAGAGACTCAGACCAAGAGTGAGAGCGGTGGAAATGAGTTACTTAAGAAGTGCGTGCAGAGTTACACGGAGGGATAGATTGACGAATGAGGAAGTAAGAAGGAGGTGTGGTGTGGAGGTAGATGTGCTGGAAAGTGTGAAAAGGAACACCTTGAGATGGTTTGGCCATATGGAACGTATGGAAAGCGAGAGAATGACTAAGAGGGTGTACGAGAGCGAGGTGGAAGGACAGAGAGGGAGAGGTAGACCGAATGAGAGGTGGAAGGATGGAGTGAGGAAGTATATGACTGAAGGCGGTGCTGGTTGGGAGGAGGGGCATCGAATGACTGGGGCCAGAGGTGCATGGGGGCGGTTCGTTCGTGGCCACCCCTACGGGGATCACGGCATCAGTCAATAGATAGATAGATAGATAGATATATATATATATATTGTATCGTGTAATACGATAGATATAGGCAATTTATAGGCTAGCGTAGGAGTGCTAGCGTGACGAGTGGAGGAAGTTATTTCACGGTCCAGTGATTCCACGGCACGGCGTAGGAAGTTAGATCGTGAATAATAGGATTGCAAGTTGCAAGTAAGTTAAGATTATAGAAGGCCCAATATGGTATTATGCAATATTAATATGGTCTTAATGTAGTATATATGAATTTATCGTATATATTAAATTATCGTATTAAGCAACCTAGAAGGCGGTACGATAGTTTTCCCGCCTGGCATTTGCTAAGGCAGCAAGGTCTGAGGACCCTTAGAGCTATCACAGACCTCACCCTGTCAACATATAATTCATAATGTCATCAACTCACTCTTCTTCAATAGAGCACATCCTACTACCGCTCTTAGTCCTGATTTAACTATGCCGACACACCGTTCCCACATTCCACCAAACCAAGGGGCCTTAACTGGTATGAACCTCCATTCGCATTTCTTTTCTCCCATAAAAGCAATGATTGTAGGATCACTGCTCATATCCTTAAGGTATCTAGATGCCTGGATAAAAGTAGGAGCATTGTCGCTAAGTACTAGTTGAGGGAATGAATGACTTGCACAAAACTGTCTAAATACTAGCATAAATTCCTCACTAGACATATTGTCACATAATTCTAGGTGTACCGCGTGAGACGTCGCACAGGTAAACAATAGTATATAGACCTTATCTTGCTCTTTCGTCTTCAATGCTCCAGTGTAATCTAACCCAACAGCTTGGAAGGGTTCGATATGTTTTAAACGGCATTCAGGTAAAGACGGAGCTGGTCCAGTCACATACGGTTTACCCTTTAGTCTCTGGCATATTACACATTTCCTAACTACGCGTCGAGCTACTTGTCGAACACTGGGTATCCACCATGTGAGACGCAAATTTGATATGATGTGATAGACCCCGTAGTGTAATGATGACTGCAAACGTGCATTTGATGACAAACAGGCTGCATATCGTCTATGGAGGCGTAATCAAACCCCCTTGCATTGGGAAAAATATGTTTTTAAAAGGGCAGCTGTGCTGAGAGGGATTATAACTCCCATCTTCAGGATGTTCTGGCAGGAGCTACACAGCCTCATAAATGGTGGTCCGCTTTGAAGTTCTCTTTATTTGGAATAGGTTCCTCCATGCCTCCTCTTTGTGATTATGATGGCTCCATCTCTTTTGATCCATTATCGAAGGCCAATATTCTATCTAATATTTTTGTTAATACGCAGAGTAATCAGGAATTGTCTTTGCCATTGACATGTTTCCCTAGACCCAACCTCAATTCAATGGCATTCAAATCAGCTGAACTGAAAAGGTACTTGCTGGATCTTGATACCTATGGTGGCACAGACCCGGATGGGTTTTTCCGTCTCTTTTTTAGAAAGGTTGCAGTGGTCTTGGCACCTAAATTGGCCGTGGTGTTTAGGTTGCTTTTGAAATCAGGTAGTTTTCCTCTTTGCTGGCGTAAGGCTAGTATCACTCCTATTCCAAAGGGAAATACTGCCTCATCATCTCCTTATGATTATCGCCCTATCTCCATTACGCCTATTATATCCAAACTCTACGAGAGGCTTTTGTCCAGACGCCTTTCCTCTTATTGTAATAGTCATAATTTGATACCAAACTCACAGTTTGGTTTTCGTAAGGGACTGGGCACATGTGATGCGCTTCTGACACTCACCCATGACTTCCAATCTTTATTGGACCAGGAACATGAGTCTCGTGTCGAGGCTATTGACTTTAGTTCTGCTTTTGACTTAGTCAACCATAAAGCATTTCTGTATAAGTTACAGCTCATCGGTATTGGTGGCAATTTTTTTAAGGACCTTTGAAGATTTTTTGACGAAAAATTCTCAGTCTGTGGTGATGGGTGTCATTCCTCTTCTGTTACTGTTGTTTCTGGCGTTCCACAAGGCAGTGTCCTTGGGCCTTTACTTTTTTTTATTTTTACTGCTGACCTGTGTTCCGAGCTTGAAAATAAACTAATCTCCTATGCCGATGATACAACTTTATATGCGTCAATTCCATCACCAATTGATTAACACGAAATTACTACTGCTCTGAATAGGGACTTAGCCAAAATTACATCATGGTGTGAACTTTGGGGTATGAAACTTATTGCTAGTAAAACACACTCCATTATCATCAGCAGATCTCGTACCTTGGATCCTCCCCATCCTTATCTACAAGTTTCTGGCGAGCAAATTGAGAATGTGGATACTCTGCGTTTGTTAGGAGTTACTCTGGATCCCAAACTTACTTTTGAAAAGCATATTCGTTCTTTCTCCTCTTCCGTTTCCCCAAAAAATTGGTCTGCTTCGCAAGTGTTATAAAAAGTTTGCTTGTGACGCCACAGTTATCAAGTCTTTTTGTGCTTTTATTTTGCCACAATTCGAGTACAAAGGAGTACAAAGGAAATCAAGCAACAACAGGTCTAGTGACCCTTCTAGGTTGCTTGTCCTCCAAAACACTGAGGATCAAGTGTCCAAACAGTTGTTTAGAGTGGGTAAGGGAACATTGGAAAGGGAATTACTGCCCTGGAACTAATGTCCGTGGCAGGATTAGGGAGTTAGTAGAGGACAGATGGGTTAGTAACTGAGGGGGGGATAAAATAAAGTTATTCATTTACAAACGCAGTCAGTCTCGGGTTTAATGAGAGATATTTGTCTAGGCGGAGTTTAAATGAATCAACAGTGATGCAGTCTATAACGTTTCGGGGAAGCCCATTCCACAAGTTGACAACTCGATTGAAGAGTGAGTAGAAGTGAGTGAGAAAATTGTGAGTACTGCTCACCTGTCTGGTTGTCAGCAGCTGACTGCCATCTCAAGTTGCTTGACAGGTCACTAAATTCTATCAGTTTTATTCTACCTCATTTGTCTCTTGATCTGTATCATCGACATAAAGTTGGTGCCCTTAGTCTTTTATTTAAAGTTTTTAAGAACCCTCAGCATCCCTTACATGGGGTTCTGCCTGGGCCCTATGTCCGGGCTCGTGCAACTAGATTCACAAGCAATCTTAATGATCTTGCCATGAGCCGTGTTAATTTTTCTACTACACAGTTTTCATGGTGTTTTGTGCCGGCCATGGTTGACTTGTGGAATAAGTTGCCAAATGACCTAGTCAATTCAGCTCATATCTCCATTTTTAAGTCTAGAGTTAATGCTTTTTTGCAGCATTAATTCTAGTTTTTAAACCTATATTATTCTATTTTATTGTATTATATTTATATTTGATATCCTCCACTGCATAATATTTGATTATTAATTGTATCTGTGTTTAATATAATGTATACTGTATATACAGTATATATGTTTTTTTTTGTTTTTTTTCCCTAAAGATGCTGTAGTCTCTCTCCAGTGCCTCCGGGTTTTGTGTGGATTCATCTTGCTGGTGTTTCTGCACCCTGGTTGGAGACTTCGGCATCTCATATAATAATAATAATAATAAAATGTATTTATATATATACTCTCTCTATATATATATTATCATGTAATACGATAGATATAGGCAATTTAAAGCGTACGAGTGCTAGCGTGACGAGTGAAGGAGTTATTTCACAATCCAGTGATTCCACGGCACGGCGTAGGAAGTTGGATCGTGAATATTAAGATTGCAAGTTGTAAGTAAGTTAAGATTATAAAAGGCCTAATATGCTATTATGCAATATTAATATGGTCTTATGTAGTATTATGAATTTATCGTATATATTAAATAATCGTATTAAGCAACCTAGACGCGGTATGATAGTTTTCCCGCCTGGTGTTTGCTAAGACAGCAAGGTCTGAGGACCCTTAGAGCTACCACAGACATCACCCTGTCAACATAAAATGTCCGTCTCATTTAATTTTTCTATTGTGCCTATATTCACAATATACAGCCAGCAATACCCACATATACACTTCAACGACGCTCTCATCGACGCCATGACTGACAGCTAAGCATTTCTACTCATGTCCATTACCATATCATAATCATTTGTTATTCTTTTAATGTACTGTGCTCTCGTGCCAGTCTTGACCCTCCCGCCATCTGCCATCTTAACCGGCCATGTCCCTTGCATCATTGTCACGTGGAGATATTGATGAGTTAAATCCTGGTGTATAATTAACCCTCTGAACATTATTTTAATATAAACATATGTGAGTGACCTTTGGATGTAAATTAGCTTATATTCAGATTAAATTAAACTTAGACTTAGAGTAATTTGCCTTGGATTGATTTATTTGGATTATAGCCTATATATATAATTAACTTGCATTAACCCTTAATTAGCGGCGAGCAACATAAGTCGAGTTAAATAAAGCTGGACTATGTGGCGGCGCTCGACATAGGTCGAGTGGCAATTTCAGCACGTAATGTTGCTGAGAGAGAGAGACAAGTGGTGGCAGGAGAGTAGCGAGCGTATGACTGCTCCAGACCACCGCGGCGAACATACTGACACGAATCCCAGCTCCCTCCTCCCTCTCTCACTCGCTATATAAGGAATTGTATCGGGAAAGTGGCTAATTACATGCTTTTTGCACTCGCGTTGCACGGTTATTGCAAGAAAACTAGCCATCATAAAAGGATCGTTATGGTGTCATTCGAAAGCTCTGTTTATGGCCTTTCAGGGATAGATACTTGTTTTACGTTCTGGGTCTTATTTAGGCATGAAAATGATCACGTAAACAGCCCTATTTTGGCTAAAAACACCCCGCTGGGCGGTACATATAAATAAACCGCATAGGCCGCTCTTAAGGTGTTAATATTCTACCACATTGGTGCCCAGAGCCGGGATTTAGCTACTGCCAAGGGATTTTTAAAGGCAATGAGAAAGGGGACATACAAAGGGATGCAGTAACCACTCTATGGATAAACTGGTAGTACTAACCAAGCGTTGGTTAGAGCCGGAATGCAGAGTCGCGTTGCTGCACCTGCTGAAATTTTGCATCCCACCTATCATCTTCCCCCAATAATGTTTCTTTCATTTCATTTTTCAGACTTCGTATGACACCTGACCTAACATAACATTTTCTTTTTTTCATTATGGCCATTTAGTGTATGTATTGCCAATTTATTGTACTATTTGTTTGTCTCCATAACAAAGAAGTCTGCCGTTCTGCATCTCTTAACTAGGCTACTAATTTGCCGTGTTGATATAACATTATAGCGTTGTAAGGTGTAGATAGCCTATAGGTATACATAAAAATTAGTAAATCAGAGGAGACACCGTTTCGAGGGGTGCAAAGTAAAGCTCCGAAAGATTAGAGGGCAGGACTTCGGGGAGTGTTAAATAGATTAATAGTCGATGTCAATACTTTTATCACTACTGCTAACCTCGAGGAATTGGAGGCTAGACTAGATAATGTCCAGGCTACACATAGTCGTATTAAAACTCTAAGTGAGGTGATTGTGGCGAGTATGACGGAGGATGATGAGATTGTATCAGAGTGTGAAAATCGCGCCCTATATGATGAAACAGTCTTCAAAGCGAAGCACCTGTTACAGCGCGCCGTCATGAACAAGAAGGGAGGTGAAAATTATGCCAATAGAAGGGCAGATCCAAAACACACTGTGCACCTCTCAAAGCTCAATCTACCTATATTTGGGGGTAACTTGATGGAGTGGATAGCCTTTTGGGATGTGTTTAGATCTACCCCATACATGAATTCACTTTGGATAATGTCCGGAAGTTTCATTACCTGAAAGGACACCTGGAAGGAGAGGCTTTACATCTAATAGAGGGTTTCGCGGTAGTAGGTGATAGTTATCTTGAGGCAGTACAATTATTACAGTCAACATACGGGGATCGGGAACAATTGAAAATGGCCCATGTCGTCGCCTTGTTAAATCTGACAGAACCAAAATACAAGGATGATGAATTAGCAAAATTTAGAGAAGACATGGAATGCCATACTCGATCACTAGACACCCTAGGGCTGACCTCACAGGAAATGATAGTTATTATACTAAGACAGAAACTTCCTATGGCAATACTCGACAAGGTCAGATCATTTGATCTGGGCGAGTTTAAAACCTCGTTCAGTAAAGAAATTAGTAATTTAGAGTTGAACAATGGGAGAATGAATGTGTCGGGAAAGGGTGGGAATGTCGAAATGAGGGGGACTGTAAGTATGACGGTGGGGACCAAGGGAAAGAAAGAGGGTACATACAAGAAGCCCACACAGACTTTATATAAACTTTTTAATAATAACAAGCATAAATGGAGTTTCTGTGTAAAATACCAAACAAATAAGTTAAAATTAGCACAAGCGAAAAGGTTGAAGCTATGTGCAGGTTGTGTGAGTAGAGAACATGGTAAGCAAGGGCAATGTACTGCCATGTACTTAAGGCCCTGTCGTCACTGTAAAGGACATCACTTCGACAAGTTGTGTCCTACAGTTGACAAAGGCAAAGATGACAAACCAGAGGGTACTATAACTTTGACGTTAGGTAGTACTAAAGACACCATTATATTGCCCACTATAAAGATTCCCATGGAAGGTAATGACAGTAACAAAGTTTGTCGGGTGCTTCTCGATCAGGGGTCTCAACGGTCCTTTATAAAGAGATCCATATTAATGGGGCTTTAAGTCATCCAATAGATCCTTCTTTTAGATTAATTCTTACAAAACTTACAGGCTCGCTATCGTTCACCAGGAAAAAACATTGACACCTAAATAGCACAAAAGGTCTTAACCCTCTCCGACATATGACGTGATTTTGAGCCTATTGGGGATACTTTAAAGCCTTTGTTACCATCAGGGGTATTTAGAAACCTTTAGTTTAGTTACTTCAACCTCTGCAGTTGTCTTTGAGTTAGCTGTGGGCAGAAAACTCATTTTGGAGAGGTAATTATATGAGTGAGAGAACTCTATTTCTTATTGCTAATCTGGCAACCTCTGCGTCATATGTGCGTGAAAGGGTTAATATTGACATTGACACGGGGCGAAAGGTGCTAAAATCGCCAAACTAATAGAATGAACGTCTTAAAATCTTAAAACTAGTGGGGCTAAACATGAGGAAGAAGAGGGCCCACACAAATAATCCATCTCCCCTTAAGGACACAATACTGGCGATCTGAAAGTAGATTATGGGAAGATAAATGCTTAAGACATTTTGAATTCAGAATAGTTTAAAAACTTTAAAGATGCCAGACATTATAGCAATTGGACGATATTTGGAGGGTTGTGAGTGGTCGCCTTTCTTTGGGACAGGTTGAATGAGAGCAAATTTACAGCAAGAAGGAAAGAAGTTAGAGGATAGACAGAGACGAAACAGTTTGCTTAGGCAGGGAGTCACCACGGAAGCACTGTTTTTTAGTACAACAGGAGGAACAACATTCGGTCCATACGCCTTCTTAGTATTAAGCCCAGAGAGGGCAGAAAGTACATCCTTAAAAGAGATTATGATCTTAGGCATAAGAGGGGGTTGGAGAGGGAGCAATAGCCCTGGAATCATCCAAGGTGGAGTTTATCACTTATATCATAGAATAATGGGAAATACAAGACACTTATTCGCACTGGTGTAAAATAAGACAGTCCTAGGAGTGGCTCTATTTTCCTAAGTATTTCACCTGGTTGCACTGGTGTGAAATTAAAACAAGAGTCCAATGGGCGATTCTATTTTTCCTAAGTGTTACACCGGGGTAGCACTGGTGTACGAGTTTAAGAAATTTTCAATAACACTCCTAATCTAGCACTTTGAAGGCTGGAGTGATGAGCACAGTCTGGGTAGAGATGAGAGTTTGTTGTTGTTGCTGTTCCTCAGGCTGTCTGGCCGAGCAGCCCCAAGGTCCCAAGCAAGGCCAAGGCCATAACCGAGCATCTCCACAGAACCCTCCCTGCCTACCACTAATAATGCCTAGGTGACCGAAGCCACCCAAAGGAGGGGAGCTGAGGAGGGCGCGGAAACGCCCGGGAAACAAAAGCCCCACCCAAGGCCCTGTGCCCCTCAGCAATTATGAAGGAAAAGTTGAAGGACAAAGGAAAAATGTGAAGCTTTGGCTCCCAATCTGCCAGGGTTGGCAGTAGGGAGGTCAATCCACGGAAAAGACGCCGTCACTTGAGATCTAGAAAATATATAAGTAAAAGGAACAGTCAGAGTAAGCTATGGGTATGGCCCAGAACGCTCAACTCTCATTCTGACAGACCAGCCCATCACCAAAGAGTTGTGAAGTCCGGTCGTCTGGTCGTCTAGTTTCCGTCGAGCCGTTTAGGTGGTCCTGCTGTGTGGATGGTGTAGTTTGGGATACAGATGGATTAGTTGGTTCTGGGACTTAAATGATAGCTCCTTAATGTCATGACATAGGGACTTTCATCGGACTAACGCGAGCGAGGACATGTCCTAGGCTACTATTGCTTGTCTATCCTGACCTTTATACTAATCGGTGATGAAGTTCAATTTCGGTACTCTTGACTTAGGGTCTTTAATACAGCGTCTCTAATGTCATGACACAACGACAAGGTATCGGGCTAACGCGAGGAGATAGTAAGATCGTAAGCTTGCAAATTTCATAGCTTACATGTAAGTAATACAAGCCCTAGAATTGCTTGATTTACCTTGGTTTTCGTCGGGGTAGTGACGACTTCTGCTGCTATGTTCTAGGTCAATTGTGCAGAGGCCAGAAAGTCATAAGTAGGCCTACAGGGGGGCGTATTCTGGGGGGATTAAGTAGACCCCCTAGAAGTTCGCGGGCAGGTGAGTAGGCCTCTGCACGGAAGAACAGCGCAACTGCCCCTTTGTTGTATGTCTGTGTTGATGGTTTTGCTGTGGTATTGATGGCCTATTGTGGTTTTGATGCTTCGTTTGGTTTCTGTGGTGGAGGTGAATTTTCCTTCTCTGCGTTTGCCTTCCGTTCCTTGTTCTTGGTGTCGCCTTTGTCTGTTGAGTGATTGCTGAGTGTGGGCATTCTTGGGCTCTTCGTTCTTCTGATCTTTGCATCTCCTTCCTTCGTCGTTCTTCGTTTAAGCTTAGTCTCTCCTTCGTTGGTCTTGCATAGTTTTTCCTGGTGTGTGTGTTCTTGGTTCAGTTATTTGAGTCTCCCCCTCCTTCTGTTCCTTTTCTTTTTCCTTGTCGAACTGGTATGGTTGTAATTACTAATTCGGGTATTTTAGTATTTGCTCTCCAGTTTCTGCTTACAGGCTCTCATTTGTGTCATTGCAGCTGATATCTCGATATATTATTTAGTTTTACTGTGGGTTGGGTTGGGTTAAGGTAATGTTCAGGAGACTTTCTACCTATAACATAATATATAGATTATATCAAAGTTTTGGTATTCCATGAATTTTGAATACAACTGTACCTATTTTCTTCAGCTGTTGGTTTCGTTAGAATCATAACTTGATCAGGATCGGTGTTAAGGGTAAAGGAATAATAATCATTGCACATAATCGTTTATGTATTTCTAAAGAATCCTTTTTAGAGTTACTCGTATAAATGTCACTCATTGAGTATATCCCAGGAAGTATTTTATTGTGAATACAAAAGACAAATGAGTTTCTATCATCAACATGTGTGCTATGTTACTCTGATAATGTTGTAGCAGATTAAGTAGAAATATGTAGCCAGATGTTATTATAACGATTATTTGCATTTAATATTCTATCAATGGAAATATTTACAGGAATCTTTGTTGGTATAGCCTGCATGCCTAACTACCTCATCCTGGCTGTTTACTTCGATCGCCGAAGAGGACTTGCCAGTTGCTTTCTGATGGCCGGCATCTGTGTCAGTCAGTTTGCTGGTCCTCCTATGATACAGTACTTGCTGGATGAGTACTCCTTTCATGGGACCATATTGATTATGTCAGCCATCTTTCTCAACAGCGTCGTGGGATCCTGTCTACTTCAACCAGTAGAGTGGCATATGAAACCCACTGACAAGGAAGATAATAATACTATTATAGAAGTAACACAAGCTGAACTTCAACGCAACACTGATGAAGCCAGATCTGGCAGAAAGTTTGAAGGAATCACACCAAGAGATGCAAGGATCAGTAATCTTCAAGAATCAGCAAGGCAACGTGTCCGTGCTCGCAAGAGGAGAGAACGTCAGATGAGTGAGTGCTCCAATATATCCTTTGCTGTTTCACAATTGGATCTCTCCAGTGTACCTTCAGCCCTGAGACTCGACAGCTTCCTGGCTGCTGCTGACAAAGACCAAGATGCAGCACCAACCTCATCAACCACTTCCTCCCCTGAACCCCGAAGGATCTTGATTACAGTAACAAACATATACCGCATGATGCTATCCGATCTGGTCATCCTCAGGTCACCCCGGGCCATTATCATCGTCATTGGGGGAATCAGCTCCATTATCGGCTATATCAACTTCATTGTCATGGTGCCATTTGCTATACAGGAACTTGGGTATACTCTCTCGGACGCCGCCTGGTGCATCTCCCTCTCAGGCATAACCAATTTGATCGCTCGTCTCACCACGTCAGCATTGTCAGACTGCTCCTGGTTCAACATGAGACTTGTTTATATGGCTGGAGCAACCATTATGGCAATCTCTATGTGTTGTGAGTATTTCATGATTTTTTCAATAATTCGAATTTTGAAAGATCAAAAGCATTGCATTAAATATACCTAAAACATTATTATAGGTAGCGCCAACGAACTTGACAATAATCTTGATCCCTGACCTCTTTGTAACACATAAGGGCCTAGAGCAAACTGGCTGTAAATATCCACACCTATTTCCTGGTGGACTCTTCCCAAATGATAGAAACGTCAGCCCGATTGCTTACATTCATTTCGAGTTATAGGAAGTTAAGGGGTCAAGATTATTGTCAAGTTCGCTGGATCCACCTATAGCATTAGTTTCACACATTCATGAAAACTCTTAGCTCTTTAGTTTATATTGTAAACATGCTTGCTATCAAAATAATTGAAAATACTTCTGTGATTTTGCATTACAATTTGCTATGAATGCTCGTGGAGTTTAAATGTAAATATATCTATATCCTCTTTATTTCCCTGCATTTGGATTCCTAAGAGAGCTAATGTATGTGTAGGTGGTGAGTGTATGGAACGAGTTTAAGCAACTATAATATAATTATCTCTTATCCAGTAATGCTTATGTTCCTAGAAGACTTGGTGAGGAATAATGTGGTGATGGGATTACTAGGTACGAGATGGGTCGTTATGCCGCTCTATTTTATCTTTTCTCCATTACAGTGTATGGGTTCTTAAATGATCTGTTGTGTATGAACGTTGTGTATGGTGGCATGGAGGTGCGAGATAAGTAAGGTTATGTCACTCTATACTATTTTTTCTCCCTTACAGTGTTTGGGTTCCTAAAGGATCTGTTGTGGATGAACGTGGTGATGGGTGTATGGGGGTGTGGGGTGGGCATGGTTATATCGCTCTACGTGCTGCTCATGCCGAGGTTCATGGGTCTGGAGAACATGGCCGCAATCTTTGGAGCCCAGAGTATCGTCATGGCCTTTGCTTACATCATCATCGGACTCATAATAGGTGGGACTCTTCATATTAGCACTGTCAGAAGCTGGGTTTAAGAATATTCCTAGCTAATGCCATATTATTTAAATATTCTTGAGAATAAATTCAGCGAATTGTTGATTCCAATGACTAATATTTTTTGAATAGCTTAAATTCCGATCATAGTTGAGTCACTTGACGTATTGCCGATTAAATGAGACAACTTTTTCATGATGGTAACATCTGCCAAACAGATTTAGTGGCAGTTCAAATGCTTCACAACCTGCTTCATAAATCTTGGAAGCTATGCGAGGAGAGGGAAGGAGGGAGGGGGTACCCCGTAGAGTGGGAGACAATTATGTTGCAAGATCTATAGCCACTCTTTAAGGCCTCCATACACTGTTAATCACGAGCATAGAGTAAGATAGATAGATGCGAAAGCGTGACGTCAAAAATCTGAAAATAGTGATCCACATGTTCGAGAGATGGCAGCACGATCGCAAAAGAAAATGGGAGGGTCCCTATTAATTGGTAATAATCCCTACCTTGTACTAATAACACAATTAATAATCAATTCAACGTTATCCAGAGACTCTGTAAACATAACCGAGTTAAATAGACATAAGTAAAGGTTGCTGTAAAGGCCAGATCATGGTGAAAGTGTCATCCTTATAAGGAGGTTCACAGTCAAGTTTCTTCTACCCCCGCCATTGTTGTTGTGAGATTCAGGAGTTGCCAACGTCAAACAGAACAGCCTAGACGTCATAAGTATAACCTAAGTACATACTGTATATCGTGTAAATGTCTAGTTTTAGTGTAACTTTACAAATTAACATCTACCTAACATGTAACTAATAATATATATTCAAAATTACATTTTCATTCTTATTGTGTTGCTTGGAGTTATACAGCTTGTACCATATATAAGTATTTTTTATAGTGTATATGTATACCTGATATTTTCCTCTTGCATTTATATATCGATTTTATTTTAAATAATTTACAAGTGTGTTTACCAACATTAATTCACTGTTAAAGACGTTCCCTCTTTAATCTAACACAGACTTTCCCTACTGCAGACAAGCCAGTCGTGCAGATATCAAAGAGTATTTAATAAGGAACATCCTCTGGGGCCTTTTGCTTATAATATTATGCCCCACAATAGTGCTGACACCCCAAGTTCGCGCGAGGAAATTACCACTTTATCCTCTTCCCTTTCTCTTTCTTTCACGAGTGCGCAAATTTGATGTTTGCGCAGATATAACCATCGTGTATGGGTGTGATGAAAGCTTGCACAATTGACTGAAACTATGTATTAGATACGGTTTGATTTTTTTGCGCCAATCATGTTTGCGCATTTATGATTGATAGTGTATGGAGGCCTTAGGAGAGTAACACAATTTCTGTGAGTAATAGTACACTCTAGAACATAAATCGCGGTCTCAAGTATTTGAAGTTATCCCGAACTGCATCGAATATTTTCATTATTTATAAAATACCCAGAAAGCAGCCAAGAAAGAAACGAGCAACAAGGAAAATGTCGCCCCAGCCTACAAGGGGTAATAAAAGAAAACGAACCACCAACACCAGAAAAGACCAACTCCAAGAAGTCACCTCCAAAGAAAGAAACAAACCAAGACACGCCCGAAGGAACAACACCTGTAACGACACCCAGGAAAGCCCGGGCCGCCACCATTATGATTGAACGTTCCCGACACAAGGAAAGACGATTCGCAAACCAACCACACACAAGACACCGCCCCAGATAGGAAGACTGATATTCAGCCAGAAAGATTAGAATGAACACTTACCAATTACCTACTATGTTCACATGTTTTCTTTAAATGTTTCAATCTTAGAATAAAAACCCTAGTTTGCCCACATTATGTTTTTTAGTTCTTTAAGAGGTTAATTAAGTTCCTCAACTATTATTATATGATTAAGATGTAATCCAGTGCATTGAATATATGTGCGATATTAATGTTGATGAAGACCCATTGTCTTCGCAATAGTAATCTCTAAATTGCCTAACCTTCTGCTTTAATACCATTATGCTTGCTAAGAATATCAACATTGTGCTATAATACCACCACTATATACTTATGCAAAACAATATAATACCGAGTAGATAATATATTTATCTTATTTTCTCCCACAACATAAATTCACATGCTCTCTCATTACTACGCTGTTCTACTAATAAACAAACCACATCACCTTCCTTCATGTATTAAAAATTCACGAAGTTACAATCCCTTGTTATTTCGTTGCGCATCCTAACCCTCACTTCTTCCATGTGTCAACATACACTCGCCCGAAGTACCAACATACACTCGCCGGGAGTACCAACCTCTCGGAATATGTGCTCGCGTATATATACCATTATATTGTATAGAGAACCATCTCTCTTACTTTTTCCAAGATAATAGGATAGCCAGCCTATTAATATATTCCTGTATATTGATCGTAAACCTAATAGAATACTCCTTGATATTGAATACCCTGATGCGCATTCATACCTTCACTTCTTCCATTGTTCTCTTCGTTCACGGGTTTCCCCACCTTGAATTCAAAGCCCCAGAAACATTACCCATGAACAAAAGTTATATTATCCTGAGAACCTCATGACCCTGTTCTTTTCTATGATATGAAGAATAAGCTTTTACCTAAAACCTTTTCATATAAAATACCACCCTCGTATAATACTCACTTATCATCGAGTTATTTATAAAGGAAAGTAGAAGTGACCTCCCGCTAGAGCAAGAAGGACTCTCTATCCTAACAGGGAATGCACCCTCGCGCCCTTGCTACCTTCAAAGGGTGAATGGGTACCCCTCAGTAATCGTGAACACTATGCCAGAAAAATCTGAGAGGAGTAAGCTATTTAGAGGCTTCTTATTACTGGCATACCAAGTAAGAAACCTCAAGATTACCCTCTAACTCAGTTGGATAGACGGCATACCGAACATCTACTTGTCTGAGGAGTTAAAAATCCTATTAAGGGATCGTTGTTAATTGTGGCATACCATCAGTTAATATTGAGGCCCTTAACCCTTAATTAGCGGCTCACCACATAAGTCGAGTTAAATAAAGCTGGACTATGTGGCGGCGCTCGACATAACTCGAGTGGCAATTTCAGCACGTAATGTTGCTGAGAGAGAGAGACAAGTGGTGGCAGGAGAGTAGCGAGCGTATGACTGCTCCAGACCACCGCGGCGAACCTACTGACACGAATCTCACCTCCCTCCTACCTCTCTCACTCGCTATATAAGGAATTGTATGGGGAAAGTGCCTAATTACATGCTTTTTGCACTCGCGTTGCACGGTTATTGCAAGAAAACTAGCCATCATAAAAGGATCGTTATGGTGTCATTCGAAAGCTCTGTTTATGCCCTTTCAGGGATAGATACTTGTTTTACGTTCTGGGTCTTATTTAGGCATGAAAATGATCACGTAAACAGCCCTATTTTGGCTAAAAACACCCCGCTGGGCGGTACATATAAATAAACCGCATAGGCCGCTCTTAAGGTGTTAATGGGCTGTACCTTCAGTAGTAAAAGGTTGAAGTATCCAGGCATACCTACACTTCAATATTTTATTATTGCAGATGCGGTAACTGTATCCTATTAAAATTATCTTTATTCATGCAGTGTTTAGTAAAATTTACAAGAACGTCCCGGACTTCCCAAATTTGACTAATTCCTTGAACGTGACGATAGTGCGTTGTTATGTATGCGATTAGTTTGCTTGGGAAACAGATTAAATTGCTCATGTAGTAATGTACACCCTATGTGGTGGATTGTGTTCTTTTATTTCATAACTTTCATTTTAGTAAGCGTTGTTTCCACATAGCGATTTTGATAATTTAATTTGACTTTATATTGTCCTTGTCCCAATATTGGTTTGTTTAGTTTGCAAGTTTTACATTTTAATTACTGGCATACCAGTGATTAACATAGATACCTTTTCTAGGTTACTGTGTCCTATTGGAAGGATCTTTGTTATTACTGGCATACCAGTAACTAACATAGACACCTTTAATAGGTTCTACTCTTAATAGTAGAGAGTTGAAGGACTCAGGCATACCTACCCTTCAATATTCTATTATTAAAAGTTATCACGCCCCAAAGTATCCTAGTACCAGGATCTTTGTTATTACTGGCATACCAGTGATTAACGTAGAGACCTTGTCTAGGGTATTGTGTCCTACTGAAAGGATCTTTGTTATTACTGGCATACCAGTAACTAACATACACATTTTAATAGGTTCTACTCTTAATAGTAGAGAGTTAAAGGATTCAGTTATACCTACCTTTCAATATTCTACTATTAAAAGTTAACACTCTAACTCCTCTCAAGAGATCTGGCATACCACGATCTTCTGTGCGGGTAAGGGCTTGCGAGATACCCTCACGGGCACTCTGCACAAAAGTCCTAGGTGTACTCAGTCTACTGGCATACCATTAGACTAGTGCAGCTAAAAGGTTTAAACACTGCACTCCACCTTTTCACAAGGGACCTTAGCATACCCCAGTCACTTGTGTAAGTAAGTGCTTGGCGAGATACCTTCACAGGCACTCTGCACACACAAGTCCTAGGTGCATTTTGTCTGTGGCATACCATTAGACTTTGCAACTAAAAGTTGTAAACACCGCCCTGGATTCCTTGAACCTCTTATAAGGGTCAGAGGCAGACGAGAAAGACATTTCCACAGTCTTCTCGCGTTTGCCCGATATAGTGCTAGTTCGTCATAGCTGAGGCACTATATTCAAGACCTTACTCCAAGAGTACATTAACGTAATTCCATCAATGGTTAATATAACGGTCAGGATAGACGAGTATTCCTACCAAAGCTATAGGCTCAGAATACTCGCGTTACTGCGATGTGGTGCCCAACTGTTTAAGTATAGTTACGGAGCCACATTCACGACCTCAAGCCCATTAACCAATCTGTAAATTACTTCACACGGCCGGTCACCCTAGAGGGCCTACGGAGACTCAGAAGACTACAAGCAGCAACTGAATTCAGCAACTATAAAATCAACATTTGAAAAGTGAATTAAGTTGATACCAAATGACGAGGTAAAAAGTGAATCAGAGTTCCTCAGTACTAACCTATTGAGAAACACCAGTGCGCACGGTGTCTGAAGACATAAGTTAGAGTCCATATAAATCTTGACTCTGCCAAATTCCTAATGTCCAGAAATATGTTAGAGTCCCTCGAACCACTTATTTTGAGATAAATCATCAAAAGTGTTCAGTAACTCGAGTCCATAGATACAGACTCAATATATAAGTGTACAAGTGTTAAACTAAGTATTAGTACACAACTCTCGACTCTAAGAGGAATTTGAGATTAAAATCCAAATAAGCCAAATTGAGAATGTATTAACTCTGCCATAATTCCGACCAGTGATAAATAAGTTAGAGTCCACAAGCATCTTATTTTGAGATAAATCATCAAAAGTATTAAGTAAGTCGAGTCCATAGAAACAGACTCGATATATAGGTGTACAAGTGTTAAGTTAAGTATTAGTACACGACTCTCGACTCTATAAGGAAATTTACTATTAATATCCAAATAAGCCAAATTTGAGCATGTATTAACTCTGCCATAATTCCGACCAGTAATAAATAAGTTCTATCTATCTATCTATATGCTCAGGCCCAATCTTCCTATTTTCCTATTTTTATTTTTATTTTCTATTTCATTATATTTTATTATATATTTTTTCCTTTTTTCTTGGGGGTGGCCGACTCAAGACAGAGCACGAACAGGGAAAGCACAAAAACAACATAAAACAACGAACAAACACAGATAAAAACACAAATTCACACACATCTAGATCACCCAGGAGAAGACCCAGAGACGAGGGTCACCAAAGCACTCCCCCGGCCCCCGACCACCAGGAGAGGTTCCGATCTAGGCAGGCAGACATGCAGTGGAGCCAAAGCCACAAGCCCGCCCACCACACTTCCAGGCGCACCCTTCATATTAATCGTTTCCCCGGGCCAGGCGCCTGATGGACTATTATCTAGTCCAACTTGCCCCTGACCCCTTCCCCCAAATGACCACGTATTCACTCAACTATTCACAAGCATTCTCCATTCAATCCTGCCCACCACCACTTCCCCTGCCTGATCTATAGTCATTCCTCTATCATCCAAAACTTTTCTTACAGACTTACACAGTCTCTCCATCTAAATGGGGGTCTTCCTGCCCTTCTATCTCCCCTTGTATCTGACTCACATATTCTCTTTGTAAGCCTTTCAACGTCAATAAAAGTAAAGTAATGGTGTGTAATAGGGGAGATCATAGGGTGAATCTAGATGTGAGGCTTGATGGGGAAATATTGGAACAAGTAGAGTGTTTTAAATATCTAGGAGGAACAATAAGCAGGAGTGTGTGAAGGAAGGAAGGTTTTCGGAGCAATGGGAAGTATGTGGAAGACGAAAAATCTCGGAATGAAAGAAAAAAGTGCACTGTATAAAGGAATTGTTGTGCCAACAGTGATGTATGGGGCTGAGACATGGGCTCTGAAGAAAAAGGAGAAAAGAAAGCTGTATGTGATGGATATGAGCTGATTGAGGAGTATGTGTGGAGTTACTCGTAGAAACGGATTGAGGAATGAAGAGGTACGTAGGAGAGTGGGGCAGCAGGAACATTTGTCAGCCAGAGAGGGGAGGTGTGGCAGAGTGGTCTTGCCACTGGGCTGGTAATCCAATGGACCCGGGTTCGAATCCCAATATATCAATGGGAAGATATTATTGGGATGGAATTTGTGCTGTACCTAGTATCAGTGCATTACCACAGCACACCGAAATGCCAAAAAAATACCCTCATTGTTCCCTGATTAAATAGCATTGTATGAATATTCCCATATTCAAAAATATGCCACAGGGGGGCCAATGCCTAGTGAGTTAATTGCTCAATAGGTGGCGTTCTGAGAGTTAGGGTCCGAGCCTGGGGGATGAGACGGTGAAGCGCAGAGGCAAAGCAGCTTCAGAGATGGAGTTGCTTCGAGCCGTGAAGCTTCGCATGTCTCACTCCCTAGACTGGAGCAAGACCTCACGGGCCTCACCTTGTTCAGCGGTAGAGTGTAAAGGCTATCAGCCTATGCTCGAGAGGGAGTAGTTGGGAAAAAAAAAAAAACAAAAAAAAAAAGGGTGCTGAGCTGGTATGGTCTTGTTGAAAGGCTTACAAAGAGAATATGTGAGTCAGATATATAAGTTAGAGTCCACAAATATCTTATTTTGAAATAAATCACCAAATGTGTTCAGTAACTCGAGTCCCTAGATACAGACTCGGTACACAAGTTATAAGTGTTAACCTAAGTGATAATACACGTTACTTGGCTCTAAGTGAAATCGAGATTAAAATCCAAATAAGCAAAAAAATCCACCACTATTGACTCTGCCATAATTTCTATCAGAGCGAAATAAGTTAGTCCACAATTCTCGAATTCTATGTTTTAACAATATACACCAGTGCGCAAGGGTGATTATCGTGTATAACATCCTACTATATTAACTCTACCTAACCTCGTCAATAAATATAACTACTTAATCAGATTTGAACATTAAGTGGTCATTAGGTAACTCGACTATTTTCCAGTGGTATCTTTCACTATAAAGATACATAGATCTTGATTACTGTAAAATGAATAGTAACTGAATATCTTGAATAGAACTGAGCTCCATCTAGATCCGCGATCGTGCTGGAATAATACTAATTGGTTGCATTCCTATAGTTCTCATGTACAGTATAGTACATTCTTATTATATATATATATATATATATATATATATATATATATATATATATATATGTATTTAGAGTGTAAGCGAAATAAACTGTTACATAAACTATATTTTGGTGTTATATGTATCCTCTTATTGTATTCTTTGCATGTAACTGTATGAACTCTTGACATCCCAGTCTTGAAAGAACTCACCTCACCCAATAGCTAAGCCTGAATAAAATCAGGGCATAACAATATCCTTACCTAATATTGACATTTCGGAGGTTTGTCAAGCGGTTTTAATGTTCATATTGGGCCAAGATTTGTGTCTTAGAGTATACAAGCATCTGCAGTGAAGGTGGCACACATGTTACTGAAATATTTGGAAATATTCCATTTGAACACATGCACCGTAGCCAATACTTCAGAATGTTGCAAAATAGTTTCAAAATTTTGTAAAAATAGGTTCAGAATGTTGCAAAATACTTTCAAAATAATACAAAAAAAAATTCAGTGTTGTAAATTAGTTTTAGAATGTTGAAAACGTCTCAGAATATTGCCTAACAGTTTTAGAATGTTGCCGAAGTTTGAGAATGTTGCCTAATACTTTCAAAATGTTGCAAAAGAATTTCAGAATGCTACCGAAGTTTCAGAATGTTGCAAAATAGCTGTAGAATGGTGTAAAATAGTTTCAGAATGTTGCCTTAGAGTTTCAGTTTATTTCCAAATATATACTGTATATCTCTGCCCTAATTCTATTGAATATCCAAATTTCTTTGATTGTCTTACTTCTAAATTGGAATACATTCTCTCCCTTCTCTGAAATCTCCATCTTAGGAGATTTCAATGTTCACCACCGCCAATGGCTCTCCTCTCGTTTTCACTGACCAACCTGGTGAACAAGCCTACATCTTGTCTATCCTAAATGACCCAGAGCAGCTAGTTTAGCAACCCACCCACATCCCGGACCGCCCTGGAGACCGGCCCAACATACTTGACTTAATTCTGACCTCTAATCCTTCTGCTTATACTGTAAATCTTCTTTCTCCATTGGGCTCCTCCGATCATAACCTTATCTCAGTCACCTGTCCTATCTCTCCAGTACTGCCTTCTGACCCCCTCCCAAGCCGGCAGCACTCTTGGCACTCTGGCGCTGCCGACTGGGAGGCTCTACGGCAGTACTTCTTTGATTTCCATGGAATGATTTTTGCTTCTGTGGTCAGGGCCTCATGAAGTGTGCCGAGCACATAACTGAGGTAATCCTCTCGGGCATAAAGGCATACATTCCATTTTCTTTCTCTCAGTCTAACACAAAACAAATCTTGGTTTAATCACGCTTGTTCTACTGTCTGCAATAAGGAGGAAGCATTCAAACGGTACCACCGTCGCCTTCAAACTCAAGAATCTCGTGCTTTATAAGTTTCTGCCGGAATCAAGCCAAATCTCTTCAACTAGCCAAAAACTCTTTCATCAATAACAAATGTTCAGAACTTTCAAACTAGCTCTTCCCAAGCTTTCTGGCATCTAACCAAGAACCTCTCCAACAATTTTACATCCTCGTCTTTCCAATCTGACGGCATTACCATCAATTCTTCCTCTGACAAAGCTGAACTTTCCACTCAAATTTTCGCTAAAAACTCCACTTTGAATGATTCCAGTGCTATTCCTCTCTCTCCATCCCCACTCACTTACTTATGCCTATTATCATAAACTCTTTTAAGGATGTACTTTCTTCCTTCTCTGGGCTTAATACTAAGAAGGGATACGGACTAGATGGTGTTCCTCCTGTTGTACTAAAAAAAAATCTTCCATGCCGACTCCCTGCCTAGGCAAACTCTTTTGTCTCTGTCTTTCCTCTAACGTCTTTCCCTCTTGCTTGAAGTTTAATCTTATTCAACCTGTCCCAAAGAATGATCACCGCTCTCAACCCCCTCCAACTATAGTCCAATTGCTCTCATTTCTTGCATCTCTAAAAGTTTTTAAAACTATACTGAATTCAAAATTTCTTAAACATTTATCTTCCCATAATCTACTTTCAGATCACCAGTGTGGTTTCCTTAAGGGCCACTCTACTGGTGATCTTCTGGCTTATCTTACTAACTCTTGGTCACCCTCCTTTCGGGACTTCGTTGAGACTTTTTCTATTGCACTTGACATATCGAAAGCCTTCGATAGAGTCTGGCACAAATCGGTAATTTCTAAACTACCCTCCTTCTGTTTCAATCCCTCTATCTGTACCTTTGTCTCTAATTTCCGTTCAGTTTGTTCCATAGCTGCAGTTGTGGATGGCCACCGCTCACTTTCTCAACCTATCAACTCCAGTGTTCCTCAGGGTTCTCTTCAATTCTCTTTCTAATATATACTAATGATCTCCTAAACTGTACCTCTTGTCCTATCCACGCAAAAGCTGATGACTCCACCTTGCACTATTCAACTAATTTTTCACATCATCTCAGCATGCAATCACTCCGAAACTCACGCCTGTCTTCTGATCTATCAACTATTTCTGGTTTGGGTAGACAAATTCTTGTTACTTTCAACGCCTCCAAGATCCAATTTCTTTCTCTATCTCTCCATCGCAATCTTCCGCAAGACTATCAATTACTCTTCAACAATACACAAATCAAACCTTCATCATCTCTCAATATTCTAGGTGTATGTTTTTCCTTCGACCTTTCTTGGAATGATCATATTACCACTTTTGCTAAAACAGCTTCCAAAAATTTTGGTGTGCTCAATCATCTCCATGGGTTCTTCACACCCGCACAGCTTCTGACTCTGTATCGGGGCAGGTGTGCCCCTGTATTGAGTATTGTTTGCATGTGTGGGGAGGCTCCACCAATACCGCACTTCTCGAATGAGTAGAGTCCAAAGTATTCTGTCTTATCAACTCGCTTCCTCCTACTAGTTCCCTACAATCTCTTTCTACACGCCGCAATATTGCATCTCTTTCACTCTACTATCGCTATTACAACAATCAGTGTTCTTCAGAGCTCTCTCAGTGCATACCCCCTCCCTTGTGAAGAGTGTGAGGCACCCGCCTTTCAACACAATACCACCCATATTCTGTTCAGCTCTCCAACCCAAGAATTGGCAAATTTCGTCTTCTTCAAACATAGGAAAAAAAAAAAAAAATCAGAATGTTGCAAAATACTTTCAGAATGTTGAAAAAGTTCCAAATTATTGCAAAATAGTTTAACCCCCTCCATCATATTATATTACCTTACTTACGGGTTGGCAGAGCGCCCGGTATTTCCCCCACAACACTCTCTCTTACACTGAGGGACCGGTAGCAGTCGGAGGAATTTGGGGTTGCCACCAACCGACAGATTCTGATCTAACATACCTAACTTACTGAGCTCCATATGACGCGATTTCGCATCATAAACTTATTATTGAGCTATTTCACTAAGTTCATAGGACGCGATCCTAGATGACTGAGAGGGTTAAGTTGCAAACTAGTTTCAAAATGTTGCAATGTCTGTGCCCCACACAGAACACCATCATTGCTGTGGGGGGGGGGGGAGGGTAAAACCATATTTTGGATCTAAAATCATAACTATTGCACAAATTCAAAACACTTTTTTGATTGACATACGCATTCACCCAACAAAGGTTCGTGTGAAATTTGGTGAAAATCCGTCCAACGGTCTAGGAGGAGTTTTGGGACAGAGTGACGACGACGATGACAGACATTTTTTTCCCGTAACAACAACTATAAGGGGAGGGGGGGGGGGGGGGGGACAATACCAAACTTGAGTTGATAAATATAAAATCACAAAACAGTATCGTAGGCGATTTAGTTTCGGGGAAAGAAAACGTTGGGGCGATCCTCCAGCATTCTTGGGAATAGTAGTTGTGATGATGGTATTAGCACTGATGATGAAAATAGCAGTGATGGTAGTAGCAGTAGCGATGATGGTGATAGTAATGATTATGGTGCTAATAGTAGTGATGATGGTGATAGTTGTAGTGATAATGATGATAGTACTGATGATGATGGTAGTAATGAGGGTGACAGTGGTAGTGATGCTGGTGACAGTACTAGTAGTAGTGATGATGGTTATAGTAGTAGTGATGATGGTGACATTAGTAATAAAGTAGACGTGCCATTTCGCCCAAAATCAAAACAGCATACCCAACTCTGCGATGGGTCACCATCATCACTACATCGACGAAAAAGATTTTGCATCCCAGGAGCTGGACTGGACGACATTGTGGAAGCCTTCGAAGATACCACAAAGGATGCAAACGAAAATACACTTTTTGTCATCCATCCTGGTTCAAATGACATCATGCGCACCAGATCCGAAGAGTTGATGGAGAAATATCGCAAGATGATCCAGCACTACAAAAACAAGTCAAGGAATATCATCATCTCAGGCATTCTCCCCAAGATCGACGCACCTGACAAATTCTACGACAAGGCCTTCAGCACAAATAGCCGACTAAAATATTTGTGTCTGAAGGAAGAAGTTGAATTCATCAACCTCTGGGATAATTTCTATAACCAGCCTACTCTGTTCCGCAAGGATGGCACTCATCTAAACCCTGTGGGTTCATCACGCATGGGTTGTCTCCTACACGAAGCAGTCCGCAGCCATAGATCAAAAAACGCCATCCGAGAAGAAGCAGCAGTGACATAAATCATCCAACGCCAAGCAAAAAACAGAGGCAACCGAGGACCACCAGCGATAAGGACCGAAGACAGCGAGGACCGAGGACAGCCATGAATATACATGTAGATCCGACAAGAACCAACAATATTATTAAAGAGCGTTCCGTGAGTTCTAAACTAACAAATTTAAAGGTTTTCTATGCAAACGCTCGTAGCATACGCAATAAATTTTCAGATTTAGAGGAGCTAGTGTTTACAGAAAATTATGATGTGATTGGCATAACGGAATCTTTGCTCAATACAGAAGATAGAGACTTTTTAGCGGAGTATTCACTTCCCGGTTATGTAATGTTTGAGAAAAGCTGAATAAATCGAAATGGAGGTGGCGTTTTACTTTATATCTAAGAAAGTATTAACCCTACCCTCTTGTCAAAACCTCAAATTGTGAACGTCGGCACATCTTTTGTGCTAATAAAGAATAATAAAGGTACAAAAATAATACTTGCGTTAATATACAGACCTCCAGCTCAATCAGTGCAAACTGACCGAGAAATTTACGAAAAAATTGCAGATGTAAGTAACTCACAAGATACCGTAATTTTTGGCGACTTTAATTTACCTGTGACCAAGTGGGGCGATTCTCTTACTTCACACTCCGGACATGACTTGTATACGAACTTGCAAGAGAGTTCGCTTTATCAATTTGTTCGAACACCGACCCGTGGTAATAACGTTCTTGACATTGTACTTGCAACAAAAGAAGAATTAATAGAGAATTTGAATGTTGGTGATGAATTCAGTAACAGCGACCATCGTACGATAACTTTCACTTTAAACTTTACTAGTAACGAACCAAATAGTAGCATCGAAAAAGTCTCTAATTTCAAGAAAGCAAACTTTCATAAACTTAGAGCTATGTTTAAAGAAACTGACTGGAGCATTTTAATTAACAATAACGACATAAATACATCTTGGAAGTTATTCAAAACCACTTACCTAAAAGCAGTGCAAGACTGCATACCATCGAAAATACGGCGTCCAGGCCATAATAATAAGCCCAAATGGTGGAATAAAGATATTTCAAACTGCCTGCTTGCTAAAAATTTTGCTAATGATAGATTAAAATACTCACAAAATGACGAAGAACGAATCAAAGTAAAACAAACCCGAAAGAATTCTATAGTTATATCAGAAAGAAAAAAGTAGTTACTTCAACTGTTGGAACGTTTGTCGATGAAAATGGAGAATACACCAAAGACGAAGTACAAATGAGTAATGCCCTCAATACCTTCTTTGCATCAGTTTTTACAACAGAAGACCTCAGTGATATCCCTACACCATCGCCGATTCAGATTGATAATTCAGATGTTCTAAGCAATATCACCGTTACAGAGAGAGAAGTATTGAATTGTTTAGATAAACTCAAGGTAAATAAAACGCCTGGACCTGATACAATCTCGCCTAGAGTTCTAAAGGAAGCTAAGGATGAGCTCTCCAAACCACTGACTTTACTATTCAATAAATCCTTGCAGTCTGGAACTATGCCTGATCAGTGGAAGATAGCCAACGTAACACCGATATTAAAAAAAGGCGGCAAATCCCTACCCAGTAACTATCGTCCAATTAGCTTAACCTCAGTTGTATGTAAAATGCTAGAAACGGTCATAAGAGACAGACTCGTAAATCACTTAGAGGAAAATAACATACTTAAAGATACTCAACACGGCTTTCGTAAAAAACGTTCCTGTTTAACAAACCTGTTAGACTTCTTCCACGATATTCTCAACCTCTACGATGAGAGTAAAGCTGTAGATATTATATATCTTGATTTTCAAAAGGCCTTTGACAAAGTTCCCCATAAACGTTTACTGCTAAAACTAAAAGCGCATGGAATACAAGACGGTGTGTTGAAATGGATAGAAAATTGGCTCAGCGACAGAAAGCAAAGAGTAGTCATAAACGGTAAGGCATCTAAATGGACCAATGTAAGTAGCGGGGTACCCCAGGGATCGGTACTAGGACCAATTCTCTTTCTAATTTACATCAACGACATAGATGAGGGTCTCACCTGTACAATCTCAAAATTTGCTGACGATACAAAAATTGCAAATAGCGTACTTTCAAAAGAACAAGTTGACGATATGCAACACAATCTAGATAAATTGTCATGTTGGGCCCAAATATGGCAAATGAATTTCAATGCGGATAAATGTAAAGTACTACATATCGGATACCTAAATGAGAAAGCAAACTATTCGATGAATGGCACTCAGCTTAAGAATGTAAACAGAGAAACCGATCTGGGAGTAACAATATCGAGTAACCTAAAACCGAGTCAACAATGTTCAGAAGTTGTTAAGAAGGCAAACAAAATAATTGGCTTTATAGGCAGGTCATATGAGCATAAATCCAAAGACGTTATCCTAACACCTTACAATTCCTTAGTCCGCCCTCTTCTGGAATACTGCGTTCAATGCTGGTGCCCTTATTACCTAAAAGACATAAACAAGCTAGAACGAGTTCAACGTAGAGTTACCAAAATGATACCTAGCCTAAAGAACAAACCATACGAAGAGCGTCTTAGAGAATTAAATCTATTTCCTTTAACCCAGCGCAGATTAAGAGGCGACTTAATTCAAGTGTTCAAAATCATCAAAGGCATCGACAATATGAACTGTAGTAAGTACTTCACTATCGACCAATCTAATTACACGCGGGGAAACGGTTGCAAAATTATTGGTAAATCTTTTAACTCACACGAATCTAAGAATTTCTTCTTCAATCGAGTTGTCAACTTGTGGAATGGGCTTCCCCGAGACGTTATAGACTGCAGCACCGTTTATTCATTTAAACTCCGGCTAGACAAATATCTCGCATCAAACCCGCGACTGACTGCATTTGTAAATGAATAACTTTATTTTATCCTCCCCTCAGTTACTAACCCATATGTCCCCTACTAACTTCCTAGTCCTGCCACAGACATTAGTTCCAGGGCAGTAGTTCCCTTTCCAATGTTCCCTTACCCACTCTAAACCACTGTTTGGACACTTGATCCTCAGTGTTTTGGAGGACAAGCAGCCTAGAAGGGTCAATAGATCTGTTGTTGCTTGATTTCCTTTGTACTCCTTTGTACTAGTAACTATCACCATTACTATCATCAACACTACTACTATTATAGTCATCACTACTACTCTTACCATCATCACTACTACTGTCATCATCACTACAACTTTCACCATCGTCACTACTACTCACCATCATCACTAATACTGTCACCATCATCACTACTGTCATCATTATCACTACAACTATCATTGCTTGTCACCATCATCACTACTACTAGTACTGTCTCCATCATATCTACAACTGTCATCATCACTGCTGTCATCATCACTACAACTACAACCATCATCACTATTATCACCATTATCACTACAATTACCATCATCACCACTATTATCACCATTATCACTACAATTACCATCATACCCACTATTAATACCATCACTTCTAATGTCACCATCATCACTACTGTCATCATTATCACTACAACTATCATCATTGCTTGTCACCATCATCAATACTATTATGACCATCATCACTACTACTAGTACTGTCACCATCATATCTACAATTGTCATCATCATCACTGCTGTCATCATCACTACAACTACAACCATCATCACTACTATTATCACCATTTTCACTACAATTAGAAGTTTGTGTGAAAATCCGTCGAACGGTCTAGGAGGAGTTTTAAGAAAGACAGACAGACGTCTCACCATTATCATCACATCTGTGTGATTATCTCTCTCTCACTCACTCACTCTCAACTGACCCCACTAAATCCCCTGGGCCCCTGTCCATGAACCATAACTACCATTGAGAACTCTCTTTTCTACCCACCTACCTTCCTTCCAACAATTGTTTCAACATTCCTTCCTCCTTCTCTCTCTCCCTCGTTCTTTCCCTCTCCCTCCAACTCTTTCCCCCTTTTTCTCTTTTCTCTCTACCTTCCCCTCCTCCTCCCAATCCCTCTCACCTCCTTCACTACCTTCCTCTCTTCTCCTTTCTCCCCTCTTTTCGTACTCCTGATCTTACCAACTCTGGACCCCTCTGGATCCCACTGTCCATAATTTAGAATTGGAAACTACCTACCTTTCCTTCACAATTGTTCCAAAACTTCTTCATCACCCTTCCCCCTGTTCTACTCTCTACTCACTCACACTCACTCTCACTCTCTGTCTCTGTCTCTCTCTCTCTCACTACCTTGTTCCTCTCTTCTACCTTCTCCCCTTTGCCCTTCTCTTTCCTGGCCCGTAGGGTCACACACACACACACGCAGGAAATAGGTACAGGGGGGGGGGGGAACCATTTTTTGGACCTAAGATCATAACTATTGCACAAATTCAAAAAAATATTTTTTAATTACCGTCGCATTCACGCACCGAAGCTTCGTGTGAAGTTTGGTGAAAATCCGTCTAAAGGTCTAGGAGGAGTTCTCGGACGGATAGACAGACAGACAGACGGACAGACATTTCGATTAGCATGTACCACTATACGGGGGGCGATACCACTCTGCTTACGCAGAGTTGATGATTGTAAGATGATGGTGATAATAGTAGTGCTGATGGGACAGTACTATAGTCTATTCGCTGTAAATAGGCGAAAAATCATTAACTCTAACATCTGTAACTAAAAGACGACTAGAGTAATCGAGCTAATATTTCTACCATTCGGGAAGGGTCAGTCAAGGAATACATGTAGAAATTTACAGCCAATTTGCTCAAGCCCTTTTTGAGTTAGAGGATAGAGGTAATGATTTATCGCCTACTTGAAGCGAATAGACTATAGTAATAGTGATGATGGTGACAGTAGTAGTGATGATGGTGAAAGGATTATTGATGATTATAATAGTAGTAGTGATGATGACGGGTGTAGTGATTATGATAGTAGTAGGGATGATGATAATAGTAGTTGTGCAGATGGTGGTAATTGTGGTCATGATGGTAACCCACCGCAAAGTTGGGTACGCTGTTTTGATTTTGGGCAAATTGGCACTTCTACTTCATCGGAAACCTAGAATGTATAAAACAGCACTAAACAGGAAACTAACTACAGCCCCCCGTACGTTCAGGCTTGCAAACGTGAGTGTAGGTAGTATGTGTGCCAGAGGAAATGTGTTGATTATGGTAGTAGTAGTGATGGTGATTGTTGTAATTGTGTGGTAGTTGTGATGTGTGTAGTGATTTACAGCAGTGATGATTGTTGAATCTGTGTAGTAAGGATCTTTATGTATAGGATTCAAACATCACAGTAGTGAAGATGATGGTGATTATGGTAACTGTAGGGGTGATTGTGGTAGTAGTTGTGATGATAGTGATAATCTCCGTGTGTGTGTGTGTGTGTGTGCCCCACACATTATCGCAGTAGTAATAATGTGTATATAATGATGATGGGCACATACATCACAGTAGTGAAGATGATGGTGATTATGGTAGCAGTAGTGATTGTGGTGAAGATCTGTACTGTGATGTGTGTTAAGATGATGGTGATTATGGTATTAGTAGTGATGATGGTGGTGATTGCGGTGATGATCTATGTCGTGGTACACAGAACACAGCAGTGATGATTTGTAGCGATGATAGTGATTATGGTAGTGATGGTGGTGGTGATTGTGGTACTAAGTAATATATAACTAAAATACCCGAAATTAAAGTAACCACCACGTCGCGGCAGACCAGACAGAATAAAAAACTAAGCCGAGAAATAGAAGGAGAAACCATGGAAAAAGAAAGGAACCACAGAGAACATACCTCATCGAAGAAAACGGCAAGAAAGAACGAGAAGACCAGTAAGACGAGAGAAGATATAAAAATATCAAGAATCACCACACACCATACAAACGCAGAGGAAAAGAAGAACAAGAAAGGAAAACAACACGAGAAAGAAAACTAGCACCAACACGTGAACACCCAACAAACACCACAATCAAGAATAAATAGAAAGAACAAGGTGGAAGAGAAACAACATGGCCGCTCAATATTGAAATTAGCCCCACTTCACACCAACAGTCGGGAAGCCAGAATTGCCACCATCAACCATAATATACCACCCACCCCAGGAAAAACAATCAGCATTACCATCGACCACGCAGGAAGACAGAAGAAAATAAGATACCACCAAACCAATGAAGAACATATACAAATCTCCCCCCTGCAGATGTGCCGCTCTTACGCGCAGCTGTCCTACCACCAGCGCGGGAATTTCTAGGGGGGCTATCTCCATCCCCTAATCCCTCCCCCCTGCACCTATGACCTTCTGACCCCAAGTACCAGCCTTGGGATATAGCAGCAATCGTCATGACCATCTCGACGAGGACCAGGTAGAGTAAGCAATTTGAGGGCTCACTTAACTTACATGTAAGATTTTGAGCCTAAGAATTGCCCTCTCTTGCATTTGAGTACTCATGCCATGGCTGACTACCTTATTGTCTGAGAGTTATTATCCCTACTAGTTGAACTTTTGTTCTTACACACCATGGTGTATTGACAACAATAGGATCTCTTTTAGGCTGCAAATTTGACATTGGAAGTAGCACTGAGAGCATGCCACAATCTTACTTCCAGAAGCAATCCAGCACTCTGCACAGCTATTAAAGGAGTATTTGCTATGGCAAGACAACTATAGTAGTTTGGGCTTTGCGAGATACCGTCCAAGTAACGGCACTTAGCACATAGAAGTCCATACTGCATCTGTCCAACGCTATGGTCAAGGACATATGCTGTAAAAAGGCTTAATAACCGACCCCTGGGTTCTTTGAACACTCTTACAACGGTCAGAGGCAGATTGAGCGAACTAGTAAGGTCATGATCTTACTTATTCTTCACGTTAGCCCGATACCTAGTTATTCTGTCATGACACAAGCAAATTTCTATTAAAGACCCTACATCAAGAGTACCGAAACAGAACTTCATCATCGACTATATAGTATAAAAGTCAGGATAATCGAGCAGCCATAACTTAAGGCATGTCCAAGTTTATGCTCGCGTTAGTTCGATGGCATGCTCCATGTGTCATGACATAAGGAACTACTATTTAAGACCCAAAGCCAACTAGTCCATCTGTATCCATACCCATTTACCACATGGCAGGACCACCTAAGCGGCTCGACGGGACCGAGCGAAAGGACTCCGTGACCAACACTTTATCCGTATCTCCAGATCTACACAAGTGTTAGAATAGGAGTGCCAAAGGAGTTATATTAATTCCCCCACCAGTGCGAACCAAGTGTATCTCCGTAATATACGCAAGTGATAGAATAGGAGTGCTAAAGTGTATTCTATAGGTCCGTCGTGGATCCTCGTCCGTGCTAGGCATATAATATTGTGAATTATTCCATGTATCAGTGTAAGGTGAATTATTCATGTTGTGCATAATAATTAAAAGGAAATTCATGTGTGTATTCAGTATTATATTTAACCTTTACGACTTTTGTGCATGTGTAGCTTGGCTTTAGTTTCTCCAGTCAAGTAAGAACCTACCTTTGTCCAATTAAAACTCAATAAAAACCCTGGCATAACAATAACTAAGCTGAAATTTCAGTTTAGCAAATACTCTAATTAGTTAAATATATTAAGTAACTGTCTTACATATAGATACACATCAAAGGCTGTAGATACACGTCACAGTGATGATGATGGTAGCAGTAGTGATGGTGGTGGTGATTGGGATAGCAGTTGTGATGGTGGTAATGATCTGTAGTGATTAAGATGTATGGTGGTGATAGTAGTAGTGATGGTGATAATAGTAGTGATGATAGTGATGGTGACAGTAGTGATGATGGTGATTATAGTAGTAGTAGTGATTGTGGTAGCGATATGCAGGGGTGATGGTAATAATAGTAGTGATGGTGGGGATAGTAATAGTGATAATGGTGACAGTAGTAGGGATGATGGTAGTAATGATGATAGTAATAGCGATGATGGTGATAGTAGTGAGATGATGGTAAAAGTAATGATGATGATTGTGGTAGTAGAAGTGATCCTGGTAATAACAGTGATGATGTGACTTATTATTACCAGTGGACTTTCCCTTATTCTTCAACATCTCAGTATTCTTGGTGTTTCTTTTTTTTCTGCTCTCTCTTGGAAGGACCATATTACCAGCCTTGCTAAGGCGGCCTCCCAGAACCTGGGTGTGCTTAACTGCCTCAAGGGGTTCTTTACCCCTGCTCAGCTTCTTGCTCTGTACAGGGGCACAGTGCGTCCTTGTATTTAGTATTGTTCACATGTGTGGGGAGGATGCTCTCACACAGCACTTCTAGACAAAGTAGAAAGAAAAGCCTATCGTATCATTATCTCCCGTCCACTCACCGACTCTCTGCAATCTCTCTCTCTCTTTGCCGCAATGTTGCATCTCTCGCTATTCTATCGCTACTACAATAATCAGTGTTCCTCCGAGATCTCTCAGTGCATACCACCTCATCTACATAGGGTACGTAGTACCCGTCTTGCAACACAATCCCACCCCTACTCTGTACAACTCTCCAATTCAAGAGTGAAAAGTTACTCCCAATCATTCTTCTATTGAACAGCTGAGCTCTGGAACTCTCTCCCTGAATCTTCCCTCATCCTATGACTTGTTTCAATTTATTAGTGGCCCCATCATCATCGACGATGTGCCTAACATTGTTTATGGCCAATCTTTGAACTCAGGCTTGCCTTTCAAACGACCCACCTAGGAGAGTACAAAATACGATTGCCACACATCGTGAGCGAAACGCTCTTAAATATGACAAAACCACTCACGGACTCGTCCTTATGATGTGGGTACCACTACTAGAAAAAACTAGTAAAAAATAAATGAATAATATTTAGTTAAACATGATCCAGCTTAGTGCGCTTCTCAGGCTTCTGCTGTCTAATGTGCGCGTCGCCTCGGTCTCTCGAAGCGTCATACGTCCTTACTCTCCTAGGCCCCAACCAGGTCAGATGTGCGCGGGGTGTGCCCAGCCCTTCTTCATTCTTCTCCTGCCCTCGTGACTCGTGAGTCTTTTCTCACATGAACACTTGGTCAAAGAATTGTCTGCACCCCTACGCTGACTAATATACAACTCAAAGTATGCGTTATAAGTTTTGAGGAGATACGTTGTTTATTATGGGTCAGAGACGATCCTCGCTTCAGATGGATATAGCTGCAGGCAGAGGTGCCAACCCTACAGAGCTGTACACACCAGATGATCAGTGCAGGGGTGCAGATAATTCTTTGTGCAAGTGTACATGCTATATGCTGAGGTCAGGGTAACTTATAGACTAGAATTTGGCTGTGTACACCTCTTCCACTTGCCTTTGGAGACGGTTTTCCGGGTATTTGGCAGAGGTTAGTTTTGTCTGGAGGAGTCCTTGTTGTGATAAGGCAAGGCTCCCGCGTGCGTGTTTTATTGTCCTAGTTCATTTTCATTTAGTTCTTTTAGTAATGAGGCTTCTCTTAGTGAACCGGGGCCCGCTTTTCTGCCCGTGTTTAGCCGTGTTCTGCCGGGGTTTAGCGGTTTTTTTCTACACCACGAGGACACGTGCGTTTTAGATTTTTTCAGTTGAGGGATCTAGCACAGGGTCATGACGCTGTTCGGCCTACGCTTCCTGTTCATTACGTGATGGGTTTAGAGGACTTCGCTGGATTGCAGGTTTGTTACATTAATATGATGATTCCCGACACCTGCCCCCATCTAGTTGGCCTCCTGTAGGTTTTTGAGTTTTGACTAGGATGCGTGTTATTTATTGATTGATTAATTAATGTGTAACTATGCCATAATTGTGCACGTTGGGTTATCTTTTACTGGGAGGTATGGCCCTTCCGGCAGGATTTGTTAAGTGAGACTTGTGACAACGTGCCTCTAGTCGCTTCACGCGGTTTCCCCGCCGGGAAATTACCGGAAGCACGTAGAGGAATGTTGATTTCAGGTTATCTTTGTTTGGTACAAGATAGGTTTGAATAATTCTGTTTAGTTTTGCCGGCGGTGGTAATTTTTCGGGAGGCTGAAATTTTACTTCACATGTCTTGGGGCCCCCCAGCTTGGCCGACGCCCTCAGGACATTCTCGCCTCAAGGCCTAGCAGAATACGTTCGTAGCTTGGGACTAGTCAGAACGTTACCCTTGTGGATTATAGTGGGGAGCCACGTCTGCCGGGATATAACGGCCGAGCCGAATACGAACTCACCCCTTCCTATCTTGAGCATCTCAGTAAACTGTGTAGCTTTATATCATGGCGCTGTCCGCAGGGATTGAGAAAACGATAGATTCAATTAGCGTTGGTCGCCGGAATCAAGTTCTTTCCTAGATGGGATTAGGTCAGTGTTGGTCACTTAGGTAAGAAGTTAATACTCACGTAACATTTGGTATGCTACACAATACTCAGAAGTAGCATTTGGTATGATACTTAACGTAAGGGGAACCAAGATTGCATATAGTTATTCAACTTTTGTTTTTGTTTTTTCTCTTTATTGTTGGAGATTTATTTTAGCTTTTCCAGCCTAGCATGTCCCTATGAGCATTGATTCTTGAAATTTTTCTCCCTCAGGTCTGCACCCTGGACGCCTAGGAGGTTTAACATCTCCCCGGCGAGAGGGAGCCATGGATTCGAGTGGGTCTTCATTTTGCACTGGCTCTAGTTGCACGAATTTATCTGTGATTGGACATAAACTATGTGTCAAGTTTGTGACTTCTTTAGACAGATCTCATGGTCTTTGGCTAACCAAATCGTGTCCACAGTGTTCAATAATTATAATCGGTTTCCTTACTCACTCGGATGCACAATGTAAGACAATTTTGCTACAAATCCAATCTACTGTCGTAACTTACTGCAAAACCGTAACTCATAAGTCTTTACAGTTGAATGATCCTTTATTAGCGGATTTATTCAGGAAAGTGCCTTCTTCCTACATAGCCAGTGGTTCTAGTTTGAAAAAGACAGGTACGAATACGCCAGATACTTCTAGTACTCGAGATGCTCCCTCCCGCCCTCCCAAACGACCCAGGACCTCTGACGGGACCTCGCCGGGGGTGTCTGCTCCACCTTCCCGGCGTGATAGGTCCCGTTCACCAATTGATGCCCCCAGGTCATCCTCCCCTCTTATACAACACGAGGCGAAAAGGCAACGTCCAGATTTTGCCGCCGCTCTAGCCAAGGGTGACGATAAGTCCAAGGACAAGAAAAAGCACTCCAAAAAGTCATCGACGAAGAAGTCAGCTCAGCTGCTTCCACCTAAACCGGAACACACCCCATCTTCGTCGCGGCGTGACTCTGTCACCAGTGTCGAAGGCCCACCAACTCGGTTTACGATCCCCCACCGGGCACGGCAGAAGCCCCCAGTTTTTCCAGTACTAGGGTTGGATCGCGGCAGCAGTACACATTCCAGCCGACGTGGAGATACAACGTATTCCTCGGAGCACTATGAAGATTCCCTGGTTGAGCCCATGGAAACTGGTCCCATCCCGGATCAACGCTTTGAAGACCTTGCTCAGCCCGGCGTTCCTGTCTTACAAACAAGAACACGTGGACCTGCCGTCCGGGCTGGCGAGTATCGGTCGGAGGCTTTCCCAGCCTCCCCAGCCCAGCCACCGGGTGTCACACTGCAACAACAATTCGCAGACTCGGAGGAGATTCCGTCTGGCCAACGGACGTCTTCTCTACTCTCAGGAACGCAGGGCTCAGATGGGTCTCAGCCTGCGTCCTCATCTGACCAGGAAGGCGGAATAGTTGTGACTAACTAACAATTTCAGGAGTGGTTCCAGTTTATGACACAAGTGAAGGACGAGCGACAGGTTAAGGTAGCGGCACCTGTAGCCCCAGCGGTGCGACCTCTAGGGCAAATTGAAATTCAACCTCAGGTTAATGTTCTAAATCCTCCTCTCACGGTCACTCCGGCGGCTCCCACTTCGGGTTCCGCAGCTATCTTGCCATCTAATATTAAATTGTTCACGGATCTTATTCCGCCTCCCCTTGATCGTTCTATACTATCTAAGAAGGGTACGTCCTGGATACGTCCTGGTCAGTTCTTTTGCCCACTCGTCCAGAGGTCGCACAGCCCACGGTAGCAGGTGAGAGCCAGGTACCGGAACATTGGGTTGTAGAAATGAGTGAAGCTAAGAAGTTATGGGCTAAGAATCAATCTGGTGATGTGTTAGACGTTGTTATCAAAGCCATCCCCAGTCTTTATACTCCTGAATATTTTGTCTATGCTCAATCCCCTGCTCTGCCCCCAGCTTCAACTGGAAAATTATATTCAGATTGGAACAAGTCTGACGGGTTAAATGACATTGAAATCTTGCAAGGTATGACCCCAGAGTTAAAAACAGTCCCTTTTCGAGATGATTCAGGTACCTCAGTTGTCCAAATTGATGGTGGGGAGTCAGGGCCGTGGGGACAATAAGCCCAGCTGTTTGCCAGCATCATTACTAGTAAGAGCAGTCACCAGCTCCTGCCGGAAGACCACCATTGGTTTTCTATGCCCATTGGCAAGGCGGAAGGGATACCGCAAAATATGTTAGACTTTTTGGGGGCCCCTAAATTATCCTTATGTCTGTTAGTAGAGCCATTTTGTTCTCCTACTCAGTTACAAATAGATAAAGATTTCAAAATGCGGCAGAAAGCCTGGAGGTTGGCGTCCCAATACCTACTCAGCCGCCAGCTTGCGGCTTCTTTAGCCAAGACGACTGAGTCGGTTACGGATGCTAGCACCCATAAGGCACTATATCTTACTACGCGTCTCTTGCTCCAGAACTCCATTCAGTCCCTTGGCGATGCGGGTGTATCATGATCTGCGGGTCTGTCTGGTTAAACGGCTCCCGGTGGAGATAGGTAGAAAGTTAATTTTATCTGATGTGTTCACTAAAACTCTTGCCTCCACAGATGCGTGGCGCACAGTTAATTACCTATTAGACTCTCACAATGCCACTGCTTCCAAATCGAAGGTTGAGTCTGCATTTAAACCGAAATTCAGTAAGAGTCCCTTTCGTGGACAGTCTCAATCACATCAGTCATCAAAGACTTACACAAGCCCTGGAACCAGTGGCACAGCTAGGGGTCGCGGTCAGTCCAGGGGTAGAGGGAGGTGGTTCAGGGGTCAGTCGCGGGGTAAACCTAGCGGCAATGATAGCAAAGCCTCTCATCCCACCAACACCAAATCAGAGTAACTATAATAATCAGTGTTCCAAAAAAAAAAAAAAAAAAAAAACAGCCCTCCCAATAAAATAACTGAGACACCACGCAGCAGCGCAGCTCTCTCACTCTCAGTGCCGCGCCAAGGCTAGTCAGATCCGAGAGTAGCTCTGTCGGACAATACCAGTCTTGTGATTGGAAATTTCCGGGATTGTTACCGGGCATGGCCCCGAGACACATGGACAAGGACAGTGGTCCGGAAAGTCCTCTCATGGAGATGGTCCCGGCGACCTCGTTTACGTATCCCCACAGAATTAACTCGTGTTTCTTTAGAGGTGGGATCCGACATCAGAGAGATGGTTCTCAAACAGATCATTGTCCCCATTCCAACAAATCAGCCCATGTTCACTTTCCGGATATTCCTGGTGCCAAAGAGGGACAGCATTCAGATGAGGCCGGTCATCAACTTGTCTTATCTGAATCTACATATTCACAATCAGTCATTCAGGATGGTGACTGTGAATCGGATCAGGCTGACACTGCCGCCGCAAGGTTGGATGTGTTCCGTAGATCTAACAGATGCCTACTGGCATGTTCCTATCAACAAACGATTTCAAAAGTACCTAGCCTTGCGCCAAGGGAATCAGACGTTTGTTTTTCAAAGAATGCCCTTTGGTCTAAATATGGCACCCCGTATTTTCACCAAGTTAGTCCGACAGGCTTTGCTACCATTGCTCAAACAGGGAATCATGGTGTTATGGTATCTTGATGATTGGTTAATTGTAGCTCAGTCCAAAATAATTTGCCTCCAACATGTAAATCAAGTATTATCTCGTGTCACAGCCCTGGGGTTCAAGGTGAATTTGGCAAAGTCCAACTTGAATCCCTCGAGGGTCATCCAGTGGGTGGGCGGCCCTACTCTGGGATACCGAGTTGCTCTCTCTGAGTCAGTGCGAGGACAATCGTCAGAGATTTTGGAGGAAACTCTTTTGATTTCTCCACGCTCTGAACACCACAAGGAGAATCTGGGAGTCTCTGGTGGGTTCACTCAACTGGTAACGTTGACGGTTCCGTTAGGTCGTCTGAAGGTAAAACACATTATTTGAGGGAAACTAGTGCTTTCTGCTGTTGCCAGCAGAAACACTATGGCGAATCCCGAAATTAAAATACAACCTGCTGGCGGCTTGGGCGAAGCCAGAAGTAATTCACTCCTCTTTGACATGGACAGCTCCTCCTCCTCCGACGGTCTGGATAGATACAGACGCGTCAGGTACCCGGGGTTGGGGATATCAGTCGAATCTGGGCCATCAGAGTCAGGGTCTATGGTCCAAGTTCAATCATCTTCATATCAATGCCAAAGAGTTGTTAGTCCCCCTGTTTTTCTTAAGGGAGCACGGCATAAACCTAGCGGAAAAGCCCTTAGCCTTCAGAATGGACAATCTGACTGCCGTCACATGCATTCAGAAGCAAGGGTCAGTGAGGTCTCGAGTGTTACAAGGGTTGTCGGAAAGGATCTTTCGTCTAGCTGCAAGGCTAGAGATTTATCTTCATGCAACTTATCTGCCCGGCGTAGCCAATGTCTGGGCAGACGCTCTGTCTCGGCGACAGAGCACTCTAGTAGAATGGACTCTCAAGCAAACCGTCTTTCAACAGAAGATTGCAGAGCCATACCATCCACAAGTGGACTTGTTCGCATCAAGAGACAAATCACAAGTTGCCTCAGTTCCTAACTCGTCGGAGTCAGACTCTGGCGGGGGGACCGGACGCATTTCTGGTAGACTGGAACAAATGATCTTCTATTTCCACCTCCAGATGCATCCTTAATGTGCAAAGTAGTTCACAAACTACGGGGTTATCGGGGCATGGTCTCAATGATCGCACCAATGTGGCCGGCCCAAGTGTGGTACAACCAATTAAAGACATGGTGCGAGAACCTGGTGTCGCTCCCGATCTCGTGCTTCCATTTAGACACAATTGGAAACCTCAAGACCTCGCTGACTTTCGCCTTGTGGATATTCAGAAGGCCAAGTGGCTAGCTCCGTTTGGGGAAAGAGCGACTCAAAAGTTGATTAATCAGTATAGAGTATCAACCCAAACACAGTACCAATCACATTGGAAGACCTTCACTACTTGGACCGTAGAAACTGACCAAAAACAGTCCTCAATGGCTTTGATATTTAAAGAGTTAAATTATCTTTTTGAAATGAATACATTGTCAGTTGTCACATTAAGGAATCACCTCACGGCTATTAGAATTCCTTTTTTCGATTTACCTGGCCTTTACATATCGGATGCGGAGGAGAAGGGGTTCATGCGGTCTTGCTTCCGGCTTCGCCCTCCACCACGCCAACTCCTGCCCACCTGGTCTCTTGAATTAACCCTTAATTAATATGCTTCACTCCCCCAGGTATTGTCACAAGCCTTCTTATGAGTTGAAACTAAAGAAGGCTATTTTTCTTATGGCTCTGGGCACAGGTAATAGGGTATCTGAGTTGGCGGCGATGAGTTCGGAGCAATCTTGCTTAAGGTTCTCACAACGTGATACGAGTGTACATATTGCTCCTGCTCCCAATTTCATTGCAAAGAATGAGCATGCTAATCATGTATTTTCAGAGTTTGAAGTTCCATCTCTTAAACAAGGCGATAAACACCACTTGCTCTGCCCGGTGAAATCGCTTATTATATTCATGCGGGAATCTCGACCATCTCAGGCTGGGTCCCTCTGGGTCTTGCGGACAGGTAAACGCCTCCAAAAGCGGCAGTTAGCATCTTTATTAGGTAAATTTCTATAATTGCACCTATACGAGCTAAATCAAATATTATTGTATTTGACGGAAAGGTACGACGAGGTAAGTGATGTGGTATAGGTGGCAATATGCAGAAATGGATTATAAGGGCATTCTGCCCCCTCTGACAAAAGTCTATCAATCTAGATGCGACACGGATTTTACAATGTTTCAGAGAGACATTAGCCTAACCTAACAACCTTACCTAACCTTTCCTATTTATATGGGTGGGGGCTGCCGCCCCCACACCCCCGCTGGTTGGATAAAACGGTAGAAATCCAGTTGGGGTGGAGTGAGTAACCTTAGATTTTCGTAAGGGGGTCAGAGGGGGCGGAATGCCCTTATAGTCCATTTCCGCATATTGCCACCTATACCACATCACTTACCTTGTCGTACCTTCCTGTTAAATACAATAATAATTTGTTTAGCTCGTATAGGTGCAATTATAGAATAATTCCCTTTATTAGTCGAGGTTATCAGCCAAAGTAATCCGGGTGTCATTACACGGGCACACGAGATCAGGAAATGGGCAACTACGCTCCGATTTTTACACAACTACTCCCTTGATGACATGCAAGCGACCAACTTATGGTCCTCGAATCATACAATCATCATCCGTTACCTGTCCGTGAATCTCATGAAACCTTCTCGACAATGTGTAGCTTTAAGGCAGAAAGTCTAGTTTGTAAGCTGTTTTTGTTCAAAAGAAGGGGGGTGAGAGTGTTCTAGCCAAGACCTTCAATCTGCCTCCTATGTGATACATTATCGTGAGATTAAGGATCATGTGATATACCTATTCCTAAGACTGAAGTAAGTCTAGTCAGGAACATTTATTTTAGTACTTTACTTTGGCAATAGAGTATTAATTGATGTTCAATAATCTTAAGGTTATTTATATGTGCATTGTACAAAACTAATTTGTAATAGAGTACTTGTTGCTACGGCTATGTATACATCGTAATTTTATCAGTATTTCCAAAGAGACGAATATTGATTTATTTATTATCATAGACTAAATGTATAGTTTTATGTGTGTGATATCTTACGGTTATCCAAACATTCAGGTTATTATGCAACAGGCTAACTCTTAATAAACGCCGCCTGTAAACCCTTTTCTATTTTTCTTATTAAACATGGATCGTTATTGTGTGTTTTTTATTTTGACCTTAGTAATTTGTTAGTGGTTCTGATATTCTAGATGAATGTCCCCCTCCAGACCTGTGACATCAGGTGCATCGTCAATGATGAAGGGGCCACTAATAAATAAAGTAGACGTGCCGTTTCGCCCAAAATCAAAACGGCATACTCAACTCTGTGATGGGTTACCATCATCACTAATATTACCATCATCACTACTACTATCATCATCACTACAACTGTCACCATCATCACTACTACTATCATCATCACCAGTACTATCATCATCACGAATATTATTACAATCATCACTACTACTCTCACCATCATCACTAATACTGTCACCATTATTATCACTACTACTAGTAATTATCACCATCATATCTACTACTGTCATCATCATTACTACTGTTATCATCATCACTACAACTACAACCATCATCACTACTATTATCACCATCATCACTACTATTACCATCATCCTCACTATTACTACCATCACTACTAATGTCAACTAAACTAACATAACCTAACTTAACCCGTACAGCCCCAGCGACGCGTCTGATGCGTCGGCGATGTATGTAACGCACAGCCCCAGAGACGCGCCTGACGCGTCACCCTAATTGCGCCGACCATAACCTCAGGTGTAGCCACTCAAGAGGGCTCAGATTTGTATGGGAACTGTGTACGTATCCCACGCAACCGTGCCGATGGTAGAAAACTCTCAAAGTCCACGTGCGTGCGCGTGAGCGCACAATAACCTGTTTTTTGGGGGTAATTGCCTTCAATTTTTTACTCTTGTGAAATACGTTTTCGGGGGCTCTGTAGGACCATTTTTTAAGCTTTTTGAGTGGTTTTTCGTGGTTTTTCCTTCATTCCTAACCCATTCGCTATTGTTTCTGGAATAAAACCATTTTTTGAAACCGGCCGGGTTCTGGTGAACAAACATTACAAAACTAGCCGGGGCTCCACGGGTTAACCTGACATAGCCTATGCGGGGCGAGTTGTTTTCGGCCCCCAGAATGATGGCGTTGTGCGTGTGGCTAACCTAACTTAACCCGACAGATACGGGGCGAGTTGTTTTCGGCCCCCGAATGATGGCGTTGTGTGTGTGAGAGCCCCTACAGGGCAAACACACACAACACGCCATTATTACTGGGGGGGGGGGGGGAACCATCTTTTTGACCTAAAATCATAACTATTGCACAAATTCAAAACAAAAATAGTTTGATTACCGTCGCATTCCCGCACCGAAGGTTCGTGTGAAGTTTGGTGAAAATCCGTCGAACAGTCTAGGAGGAGTTATGGGACAGACAGACAGACAGACATTTCGGCCGACATGTACCACTATACGGGGGGCGATATTACTCTGCTTACGCAGAGTTGATTATAGGTTTGAGTCCCGAAGGGAAGAAGGAAAACCTAATATTTAGTAGTGGCCGCAGAATCATTGACGATTCTGGCTCTCCCTTCCATCCCCTTCCCATTCATCTGCTGTATTTATCTATGTTTTATTTATTTCACTACAACACCAAACACCTCCAATCAAATTAATGAAAGCATATAATAATAAAGTAGACATGCCGTTTTGCCCAAAATCAAAACGGCATACCCAACTCTGCGATGGGTTACCATCATCACTACTACTTCCTTCATCACTACAACCACCACAATCATCACGACTACTGTCATCATCACCATTACTATGATCATCATCACTACTACAATTACAATCACCATCGTCACTACTACTGTCACCATTGTCACAACCATCTTAATCACTACTAGCATTGATACTACTACAACTATCAACCAGCATTACTACTATCATCACCACCATCTTACAATCGTCATTACTACTGTTAACATCATCACTACTACTATAACCATCATCATTACTACTGTCACAAGTATTACCATCATGTATCCTAATGTCACCATCATCACTACTACTGCCATCATCACCATTACTATGATCTTCATCATCACAACTATTGTCATCATCACTACAACTTTCACCATCATAACTACTACTCACCATCATCACTAATACTCACACCATAATCACTACCATCATCACTACTGTCATTATTATCACTACAACTATCATCATTACTGGTCACCATCATCACTACTATTATGACCATCATCACTATTACTAGTACTGTCACAATCATATCTACTACTGTCACCATCATATCTACTACTGTCATCATCATCAATACAACTACAACCATCATCACTACTATTATCACCATAATCACTACTATCACCATCAATCCCACTATTACTACCATCACTTCTAATGCCAACTAAACTAACTTAACCTAGCAAATACGGAGCAAGATGATTTCGCCCCCAGAACGAATGCATTCATAGTGTGTGAGCCCCTTCGGGGCTCACACACTAAGAACGCCATCATTGCTGGGGGAGGGGTATGAGAGGAGGGGGGTCCAGGAGGGGGGGGGGGGGGCCTCCGGGAGGGGGTAGTGGGCTTGGTAAAACCATATTTTGGACCTAAAATCATAACTATTGCATAAATTCAAAAAATCTTTTTTGACTGACATTCGCATTCACGCAACAAATGTTCGTGTGAAATTTGGTGAAAATCCGTCCAACGGTCTAGGAGGAGTTCCGAGACAGACGGACGACGACGACAACGACGACAGATTTTTTTTTCGTGTGGTACCCACTATACGGGGGGGCGATACCAAACTCTGCTTACGCAGAGTTGATAAAGTAGACGTGCCGTTTCGCCCAAAATCAAAACGGCATACCCAACTCTGCTATGGGTTACCATCATCACTATTAGTCACTATCATTACTATCATCATCACTACTACTATTATAGTCGTTGCTACTACTCTTACCATCATCACTACGACTCTCATTACTACAACTGTCATCACTACAACTGTCATCACTACAACTTTCACCATCATCACTAATACTGTCACCATTGTCACTACCATCATCGTACCTACTATCACTACAACTGTCATCATTACTTGTCACCATCATCACTACTATTATGACCATTATCACTACTACTAGTACTTTCACCATCATATCTACTACTGTCATCATCATCACTACTGTCATTATCATCACTACAACTACAACCATCATCACTACTATTATCACCATCATCACTATTACCACCATCATCCCCACTATTACTACCTTCACTTCTAATGTCAACTAAACTATCTTAAGCTAACAAATACGGGGCAAGTTATTTTCGCCCCGAAGGGGCAACGCCATCATTGCTGGGGGAGGGGGGGGGGGTTTCCTGGGGGAGGGGGGGGGGCAAAGCCATATTTTGGACCTAAAATCATAACTATTGCACAAATTTAAAAAAAGAAAATTTTATTACCATCGCATTCACGCACCGAATGTTCGTGTGAAGTTTGGTGAAAATCCGTCGAACGGTCCGTCGAACGGTCCGTCGAACGGTCTAGGAGGAGTTTTAGGAAAGACAGATATACGTCTCACTATTATCATCACATCTGAGACATGTGTATGATGTGTGTGCCCCTACGGGGCACACACACACACAGGGAATAGGTACAGGGTGGGCGGTGGGGGTCCTCAAGGGGGGGGGGGGGGACCATTTTTAGGACCTAAGATCATAACTATTGCACAAATTCAAACAAAAACAATTTAATTACCGCCGAATTCACGCACCGAAGGTTCGTGTGAAGATTGGTGAAAATACGTCAAACGGTCTAGGAGGAGTCCTCGGACAGACAGACAGACAGACATTTTGGTTAGCATGTACCACTATACGGGGGAGGATACCACTCTGCTTACGCAGAGTTGATAAAGTAGACGTGCCGTTTCGCCCCAAATAAAAACGGCATACCCAACTCTGCGAAGGGTTACCATCATCACTAATATTACCACCATTATTACTACTATCATCATCACTATAATTGTCACCATCATCACTACTACAACCATCATCACAGCTATTATCACCATCAACACTACTATCAACATTATCCCCACTATTGCTACCATCACTTCTAATGTTAACTAAACTAACTCAATTAACCTAACAAATGTAGGCGAGTTTTTTTTCGCCCCTTGAACGATGGCTTGGGAATAGGTACAGGGTGGGGGTCATGAAGGAGGGGGGGGGGGCAAAACCATATTTTGGACCTAAAATCATAACTATTGCACAAATTCAAAAAATATTTGTTTAATTACCGTTGCATTCACGCACCGAATGTTGGTGTAAAGTTTGGTGAAAATCCGTCGAACGGTCTAGGAGGAGTTATCAGACAGACAGACAGACAGACAGACATTTCGACTGGCATGTACCACTCTACGGGGGGCGATACCACTCTGCTTATGCAGACTTGATGACTAGTATCTTTCATATTATTGATGTAAGACTAATGGGACGGTAATTGGATGCTACTGATTTATCACCGTTTTTGAAGATTGGAAGGTCCAAAAAAAATTGTTGTCCCCCCCCACCATCAATGATGATGGCGTCCTGTGTGTGTGTGTCCCGTAGGGGTACAACACACAGAACGCCATCGTTCTTGGGACAAAAAGAACTAGCTCCGTATTTGCTAGGTTAAGTTAGTTTAGTTGACATTAGAAGTGATGGTAGTAATAGTGGAGATAATGGTGATAGTAGTGATGATGGTGATAATAGTAGTGATGATAGTTATAGTGATGACTATGACTAGTGATGATGATGGTAATGATATAATGACAGTAGTAGATATGATGATGACAGTACTAAGTAGTAGTGATGCTGGGCATAATAGTAGTGATGATGGTGACAAGTAATGATGATAGTTGTAGTGATAATGATGACAGTAGTGATGATGGTGAGTAGTAGTGATGATGGTGAAAGTTGTAGTGATTATGAAAGTAATAGTGATGATAGTAGTAATGATGATGATGAGAGTAGTAGTGATGATGGTGAGAGTAGCAGTAGTGATGATATTAATGGTGATAGTGACTAGTAGTATTGTTGGTGACCCATCGCAGAGTTGGGTATGCCGTTTTGATTTTGGGCAAAACGACACGTCTACTTTATTGCTAGTAAAATTGGAAACCACTCAGACACATTTAATCAACTCTGCGTAAGCAGAGTGGTATCGCTCCCCGTATAGTGGTACATGGTGGCCGAAATGTCTGTCTGTCTGTCTGTCTGTCCGATAACTCCTCCTAGACCGTTGGACTGATTTTCACCAAATTTCACAAGAAGATATGGTGCGTGCAAGTAATGATGATGGTTGTAGTGATAATGATGACAGTAGTGTTGATGGTAGTGACGATGGTGACAGTAGTAGTGATGATGATACACTTACACTTAGTTACACTTAGTTGTATTCCGTCCGTTAGTGACACAGTTGAGCTGGGGCTCCACTGCGACCAGGCAGCTCCCTTTCTTCCACTCTCCATTCCAGAAGTCGGTTGGAGTTGGTGCTGGGGTATCCTGGTGTTGGTGGCCGGTCCGGTATTTTGGCCAGCCACATGTCCAAGTGTTTCTTGAAGGTGTCTGGAGACACCCCGGTTATGTTCCTGAGAGGGGCTGGTATACAGTTGAACAGTCTGGTTCCATTGTATGTAAAGCTGTGATGGATCAGGGATTTGATTTTTTGTGTTGATCCCGGCGTAGTCCTCACATAGCACAGCCTCCCTCGCCTTTGGTGCTGAGTCTCTTGGATGTTTGGGTTTGGTACCTTTTTTTCCAAAATCTTCCAGACGTAGATGATGATGTATCTCTCCCTACGTCTTTGAAGTGAGTACAGCTGCAGCTCCTTAAGTCTCTCCCAGTAGTTAAAGTGTTGAAACCCATGGATTTTACTGGTGAATGTCCTCTGGGTGGCTTCAATTTCTGTTATTTCTCCTACTTTTTGGGGAGACCAGAGCTGGGAGCAGTACTCCAGTCGTGGTAGGACCAGTGACTTCCACAATGTTAGCATACACCTCTCATTTCTTGTGTGGAAGGTTCTCAGGATCCAGCCTGCTATTTGTTTTGCTGTTGTTGTGGCTTTGGTAATATGCTGGGAAAAAGTGGCGTCACTGCTCATATTTACTCCCAAGTCCTTCACTGTGTCCTTGGCGGTAATTTCTTGCTGTCCGCTTTTGTAGTTGGTGTCGTTTTGTAGTGCTCTCTTGTTCCCGTACCTTAGAAGCTCGAACTTGTCTCCGTTTATGGCCATGTTGTTTTCTTCTGCCCACTTCAGGATTTTGTCCAAGTCTTGTTGTAGTAGCTGAGCATCATGTTGTGAGGTGATTTTCTTCATGAGTCTGGTGTCGTCTGCAAACGATGTGGCTGTTGAGTGTTCCAGGTCCCTGTCGATGTCTCCTATCATGATGAGGAATAGGAGAGGTCCCAGTACTGATCCTTGTGGTACTCCGCTGATGACCCCTCCTGCTTCTGATAGGCTTCCTTGAACCGTGACTCTTTGTTTTCTGTTGGTGATGAAGCTATGGAGCCATCTTCCAAGGTCTCCCCCTATTCCCAGTGATTTGAGTTTATGTAGAAGGATCCCATGGTCCACCTTGTCAAAAGCTTTGGCGAAATCTAGATATATGACGTCTACATTTTCTCCGTCTTGAATATCCTGTACGATTTTGTCGTAGTGTGATAGTAGTTGTGAGAGGCAGGAGCGGCCTTTTCTAAAGCCATGTTGCCCCTCGTTGAACGCCTCATTATCTTCCAGGAAGCTGACCATCTTAGCTCTTATTGTTCTTTCTATGATTTTAATAAGGTGTGACGTCAGCACCACTGGTCTGTAATTTTTGGCTATGCCTTTACTACCCCCTTTGTGTATTGGTGTGACATTACCTTCTTTTAGGGATTGTGGTACATATCCAGTTTGGAGGGACTTGCTCCACAGCAGTTTTAGAGGCAGGGCTAGCTGATGTTTGCAGTTTTTTAGCAGTTGGGCATGAAAGCCGTCTGGTCCTGCTGCAGAGTTTGGTCCAATCTTGTCGATGGCTGCTATTATGTCCTCTGTTGATACTGTTACCGAGGAGAGTTGATGTGGTGTCTCTGGAGCGTTGCCAAAGAAAGTCGTTGCATTCTCGATTTTCTTGTCTTCATTTGGCGGGCTGAAGACACTTTCATACTGCTGTTTGAGTATCTTGGCCATTTCGGTTGGGTCACTCTCAAGTTCGCCCGTAGGTTTTTGCAAGTGGTCCTATTGTTGTGGTGTTCCTGAGTCTCCTTTTTGCATATGCATAGAAGAATTTGCTATTTACTCGTATGTTTGCAACTGCTTGTAGTTCTTCGCGTGTTCTTTGCTCTTGGTGTGACTGGATGAGTTTACGTTCCACTTCATCAAGCTCTTCTTGAAGTTTGGTGATATTGTGCGCATAGCTGGTCTTCCTTTGCTTGGCTCTCAAGTACGTCCTTTTCTTCATTAGTATTTTTCTATCTCTGGGAATCTGCTTGATCTGCCTCCTGCTTGATTTGGGTGGTATGGTGTTTTTACAGGTCTCCAGGCATTGTTGCTGGAGGATACTGAGAGTTTCGTCGACGTTTTTATCTTCGAATAGTGCCCTCCAATCAGTTCCTGCCAGTTCTGCTCTCAGTCTGTCCCAGTCTATATCTTTGCTGTAGAAGTTGAGATCTTTCAGAGAGGTGCAGGGTATTTGGCTTGATTCCTGTTGACATCTTCTTGGTGGTGTGGCATCAATACTGATGAGTAGTATTGATTATGGTGAAAGTTGTAGTGATTATTACAATAGAAGTAGTGCTGATGATATTAATGATGATGGTGACCGATTGCAGAGTTGGGTATGCCGTTTTGATTTAGGGCAAAACGGCACGTCTACTGCTTAATCACCAAACTTCACACGAACATTCGGTGCGTGAATGCGAAGGTAATTTAAAAAAAACATGAATTTGTGCAATAGTTATGATTTAAGGTCATCATAATTGGGGCGAGAAAAAAAACTCGCCCGCATTTGTTAGGTAAAGTTAGTTTACTTGACATTAGAAGGTGACAATTGTAGTGATGATGATAGTAATAGTGATGATGGTGGTAATATTAGTGATGATGGTGACAATTGTAGTGATGATAGTAGTAGTAATAATGGTGGTAATATTAGTGATGATGGTAACTTCGCAGAGTTGGGTATGCCGTTTTGATATTGGGCGAAACGGTACATCTACTCTGCTTAAGCAGAGTGGTATCGCCCACCGTATAGTGGTACATGCCGGCCGAAATGTCTGTCTGTCTGTCTGTCCGTCCGAGAACTCCTAGACCGTTTGACGGATTTTCACCAAACGTCACACGAACCTTCGGTGCGTGAATTCGACGGTAATTAAAAACAGATTTTTTGAATTTGTGCAATAGTTATGATCTTAAGTCCACAAAAAGATTTTGCCCCCAAGAGGGCCCCCCCCCACCCCGCTCGTTACCCACACACCCCACCCTGTACCTATTCCCTGCGTGTGTGTGCCACACATCATACACATGTCTCAGATGTGATGATAATGGTGAGACGTCTGTCTGTCTGTCCGATAACTCCTAGACCTTTCGACGGATTTTCACCAAACTTCATACGAACATTCGGTGCGTGAATGCGACGGTGATTAAAAAATGTTTTTAATGTGTGCAATAGTTATGATTTTAGGTCCAAAATATGGTTCTCCCCCCCTGCCAGCAATGATGGCGTAGCCCCTACGGGGCAAAATTAACTTGCCCCGCATTTGTTAGGTAAAGTTAGTTTAGTTGACATTAGAAGTGATGGTAGTAATAGTGGGGATGATGGTGGTAGTAGTGATGATGGTGATAATAGTAGTGATGATGGTTGTAGTTGTAGTGGTGATAATGACAGTAGTGATGATGACAGTAGTAGATATGATGGTGAAAGTACTAGTAGTAGTGATAATGGTCATAATAGTAGTGATGATGGTGACAAGTAATTATGACAGTTGTAGTGATAGTAGTGATGATGGTAGTGACAATGGTGAGTATTAGTGATGATGGTGAAAGTTGTAGTGATGATGACAGTTGTAGTGATGACAGTTGTAGTGATGAGGAGTTGTAGTGATGATGGTAAGAGTAGTACTGATGACTATAATAGTAGTAGTGATGATGATAGTAATGATGATAGTGACTAATAGTGATGATGGTAACCAATCGCAGAGTTGGGTATGCCGTTTTGATTTTGGGCGAAACGGCACGTCTACTTTATCAACTCTGCGTAAGCAGAGTGGTATCGCCCTCCGTATAGTGGTACATGCTAACCGAAATGTCTGTGTGTCTGTGTGTCTGTCTGTCCGTCCGAGAACTACTCCTAGACCATTTGACAGATTTTCACCAAACTTCACACGAACCATCGGTGCGTGAATTCGACGGTTATTAAAAAACATATTTTTTGAATTTGTGCAATAGTTATGATCTTAGGTCCAAAAAATGGTTTCCCCCCCCCTTCAGGACCCCCACCGCCACCCTGTACCTATTCCCACACATCATACACATGTACCAGATGTGATGATAATAGTGAGACGTATGTCTGTCTTTCCGAAAACTCCTCCTAGACCGTTCGACGAATTTTCACACAAACTTCTATCGAACATTCGGTGCGTGAATGCGACAGTCAGTCAAAAAAGATTTTTTGAATGTATGCAATGGTTATGATTTTAGGTCCAAAATATGGTTTCCCCCCCCCCCCACGGATTTTCACACAAACTTCTATCGAACATTCGGTGCGTGAATGCGACAGTCAGTCAAAAAAGATTTTTTGAATGTATGCAATGCTTATGATTTTAGGTCCAAAATATGGTTTTACCCCCCCACCCCCCCCACCCAGCAATGATGGCATTCTTAGTGTGTGAATCCCACACTAAGAACGCACTCGTTGGGGGGCGAAAACATCTCGCTAGTATTTGCTAGGTTAAGTTAGTTTAGTTGGCATTAGAAGTGATGGTAGTAATAGTGGGATTGATGGTGATAGTAGTGATGATGGTGATAATAGTAGTGATAATGGTTGTAGTTGTATTGATGATGATGACAGTAGTAGATATGATAGTGACAGTACTAGTAGTAGTGATGATGGTCATAATAGTAGTGATGATGGTGACAAGTAATGATGATAGTTGTAGTGATAAAAATGACAGTATTGATGATGGTAGTGACGATGGTGTGAGTATTAGTGATGATGGTGAGTAGTAGGGATGATGGTGAAAGTTGTAGTGATGATGACAATAGTTGTGATGATGAAGATCATAGTAATGGTGATGATGGCAGTAGTAGTGATGATGGTGACAGTAGTAATGATGATTGTAAGATGGTGCTGATGATAGTAGTAATGATGGTTAATAGTTGTGATTAAGATGGTAGTGACAATGGTGACAGTAGTAGTGATGATGGTGAGAGTAGTAGTGATGATTGTAATTGTAGTAGTGATAACTAGTCGTGATGATTGGCAGTTGTAGTGATGATGGCAGTAGTAGTGATGATTGTGATTGATGATGGTATTAGTAGTGATGATGGTAAGAGCCCCAAACATTTTGTGGCAGTCTCCGACAGCACGGCAAGGCCGAACTCTGCCTTCTCTAATTGCCTCATTCGGGTTTGTTTCTTAAAATGCTTGTATCATTCTATCTATTTATTGCCTGACGCCGTGATCCCCGAAGGTGTGGCCACAAACGAACCGCCCCTATGCACCTCTGTCCCCGTCAGTCGACGCCCCTCCTCCCAACCAGTACTGCCTTCATCCATATACTTCATCCTTCCACCTCTCTTTTGGTTTACCTCTCCCTCTCTGTCCTTCCACCTCGCTCTCGTACACCCTCTTAGTCATTCTCTCGCTTCCCATAATAACCTACCTGTTTTACATGTTTTAAATTTCCTATTTTTTTATGATCTCTTGTTACAGGTGTTATCCGGGACAGCACTAACAGCTACAAGGTGGCCATGATAGCGACAGGTGTGTTGACTGCCGTGTGTGTGGTCATGTGGTCCTTTATGCCCGCGGCCATGAGGTACGACCTGAGGAAGGAGCGAGAGATATACAGCGAGCGAGAAGAGAGGGACAACATGGAGGAACTGGTGGGAGGGTTTAAAAGGATGAGGCGTCCGTAACCCTTTAACTAAGAGAGATCCTTCCTGAGGTTACTGGGAAACAACCAGTAGACCATTTTATCTGAAATCAGTAACAATATATAGGGTGGTCAGCATGGAAGTAAAGAAGTCCTTGCATGATAGTGTGGTAATCCCAAAATTGACATACAGGAGTGAAGCATGGACGTTGTTGGAGAGACACAAACCAAGAGTGAGAGGGGTGGACATTAATTACTTGAGAAGTGCATGCAGAGTTACATGGAGGGATAGACAGACAATTGAGGAAGTGAAGCTAATGGCCACTCCACTTAGTTCTACCTTCATCATGTTAACCTTGATACAAGAACGTATACCGACTAAACACACATAACAAAGCCACTCCAACAGCTTCCTCTCTCTACAACACCCCTTCTCCCCTCTCTACATGCTTCAGAAAAATAGGAAAAGTAGAATGTAAATACGAGGTTCCGTTGTAAAGGCTTATCCCTCAATACTTCATCTGATCATCTGACAGATTTTTATCAACTCTGCGTAAGCAGAGTAGTATCGCCCCCTGTATACTGGTACCCTGCCAGCCAAAATATCTGGCATCGTCGTCCGTCCATGTAACTCTGCACGCAAATTTCACATGTATATTCTGTGGGACAATGAGATGATTAGTAAAAAAAAAAAAAAAAAAAAAAATGGATTTGAATTCGCTCAATAGTCATGGTCCTAGGTCAAAAATATGGTCAAACCCCTCCTTCCCCTCCTTTCACCATTATCCTTCCACTACCCCACAATACCCCCCTAGGGATGGCGTAGTATTGTAATCATTGTGTCTGTATGCTTGTGTGTGTGTGTGTCTCACAGGGGCATACACTATAGGTTTGACTCCTGCAAGGAGATAAAGAAAACCTAATATTTAGTAGTGGCCCCGTAATCATTGACGATTATGCCTATTACATAAGGCATCCTCTTCAAACACTCATTTACCGTAGTTTGAATCTACCGCGCAGAGCATAAAAAATTGAGGAGCCTTCATCATGAGCGCACGCAACCTCACTCATGGTTCGTCATTATGAAATTGGGTACTCACTACGAAAAAACTTCGTAAAAAATAACAAATAAAAAGAAAATAAGAATAACTAATCATAAGCTTTCCATAACTTCGTGGATGTACTTGTGTGGATCTTTGACCAGATGCCGACTTCAGGCGTCATTCTTCCTTCACTGACATATCAAGTAAACCAAAATTCTTAATACATCAACGAATGGGAAGGGGATGGTCGGGAGGGCCCCAGTCGTCAATGATTACGGGGCCACTACTAAATATTAGGTTTTCTTTATCTCCTTGCAGGAGTCAAACCTATAATTTATTAGTGGCCCCTCCATCATTGACGATTATGCCTGATATCTAATACTGGAGGGGGACATTCGTAATCATATCATAACTCTAGCAAAAGCAGATAATCAAACAACCACATAGTATTCTTACTTTGTAAAAAATATATATTTGTGTGCATAAACTTTATACAGCATATAAATATACAAAAAAGGTGACAAGCAGGAGCGTGCTTCGAAGAAGCCTGCTTGGACAAAAAAGGGGTTAACTCCGAGACTCTGTACACAGAGCTGGTAGTTAAGAAGGCACCCCACTTAAAGTAAGTGGTGAAAAATAAAAACATCAAAGTTTACATGTGCACATATAAACCCCATTAACTCGTGGAAAAATCTAAAATTATACCCTAAAAATAAAAGGAACTCGTGTACTGTCGCAGAAGTACTGAATTCTTGTACTTCTGCAGAGGTACTTACATAACAAATACAAGTTGCGGCCGCAACTACTAAGATTACTTAAATTTATATTGCTTCACAGCCAAAACTATTTACAACAAGCATTGTCGTTCTACTATGATTGTACGTTAGCACAATTTCCTGTAATGAATACTACAGAGAAATATTGTATCACAGCTCGTAAGCTCCGCACACGTACTCTGGCGGGGTCTAGGGTGTCCTATGTTACACTGACTGCACCCCCCCCCCCCTCTTTTCTTCATCTAAACACTAAGTGACCCAGAGGCCACCTAGACCCTCTGCCGTAAAGCTATACATGGCATGGAAGGCCTGTCTAAAGCTACTGAAAGGTATCGAGTCAAAAAAGTATGATTAGAGGACCAGAGGTGCGTGGCTGCTATGTCCTCAACAGAAAAATTCTTAAGGAAACGTAAAGAGGTCGCCCATTTGCGTAAATCGTGAGCTCTACCCACAACGCCGGGATTACTTTCCTGAATGACGTTAACTAAGAGAGAAGCCAGTTTACGCTTCATTACGCGTTTACCCGTACTTGATACCCATAAAGCACCTTGTTGATTCCTAGGTGCGACTTTCAAATATTTGGTTAGCGCTTGCACTGGACATAAATTATGGTGCACCTTTCCCCTTTTCAACGCCGGCACCGTGAACTCTGAAAACACGTGATCATTGTGTTCATTCTTGGCGATGAACCCCGGGGAAGGTGCAATATGAATACAATCATTGAGCCTACCAAACCTGATGCAATTAGGTGTGTTGCTCATCGCCGCCAGCTCAGACACCCTGTTCCCGGTAGCCAAAGCCATAAGGAATACTGCCCTTTTTAAAAGTAAGTCAAAATCTGCAGTATTTTGGTACCGCCGGGAATGAAGTAATGACAACGCTTTGTCCAGAGACCAGGTAGGCATGAGCTGACGGGGAGGTGGGCGGAGTTTAAAACATGCCCTCATGAAACCTGTCTCCTCCGCTAATGGTATGGTTAGACCTGTAAGGTCAAAGAATGGCATCCAAATTGCTGTTAAGTGATTTTTTAACGTTACTACAGATAGACGTTTCTGCTCAAACAGATAGTTTAAATAATTAAAAACCAAAGCCACCGAAGGCACGGATTGTTCTGTTCTGAGTATCCAAGAAGTGAAAGACTGCCAATGCGAATGATACTGTCTTTTAGTAGATTGTGTGTATTGATTCATGAATTTATCGGTCACGTTTCTACCATACGGAGCTAGCCATTTGGCCTCCTGAATGTCCATAATGCAAAAGTCAGCGAGGTCTCTAGGTTGCCAATCGTGTCTAAGTGGAAATACCCGACCGGGAGCGACACCGGGTTCGGGCACCACGTTTTTAATTGCTGGTACCACGCCTGCGCCGGCCATAGGGGCGCGATTAACGAGACTACGCCCCGATAATCCTGTAGTTTGTTTACTACTTGGCACATCAGAGAAGCGTCTGGCGGCGGAAACAGATAAATGGAACTCCACATGTTCCAGTCTGTCGGGTCCTCCCGCCGGCGTGGTTGTCCGGCGGGTTAGGTACAGCGGGAGTTTGTGAGTCTCCTCGGACGCAAATAGATCCACTTGTGGACGGTAAGGCTTCGCAATCATTAGGTCGAAAATGTTTTGCTTGAGTGCCCATTCTACTGTTGTGCTCTGTCTCCGAGATAGAGCGTCTGCCCAAACGTTCGCTACGCCGGGGAGATAAGAAGCGTGAAGCTGAATGTCCAGCTTGTCGGCTAGTACAAAAATCTTTTCTGACACCTTTAGCAACCTCCGAGATCGCGTTGACCCCTGTTTCTGAACGCAGTGAACCGCATTGAGATTGTCCATCCTGAAGGCCACTGATTTGCCCCGCAAAGAAAACCTGTGAGCCTGAAGGAAATACAAGGGGACTAGTAACTCTTTGACATTTATGTGGGAGGATTCTGAATGGGACCAAAGCCCTTGACCCTGATGCCCTTGGTTTGACTGACTATCGTGCCTGACGCATCTGTGTCCACCCATACCGTCGGTGGAGGAGAGGTCCATGACATGACTGAGTGCAATATTTCCCTCGTCGCCCAGACCGCTAGTAAGGTGTGTATTAATTTTTGGATGGGCCATAATGTTTCCGCCGGCAATAGTGGAACAAATTTGTTGCCCTCCAAAATTAAACGTTTGACTTTCAACTGGCCCAACTTTACAGTTAGTTGAATCCAGTTGAGAGAGCCGACCAGAGATTCCCAGACTCTCCGTGTCGTAGTCAGACTGTGAAGAAACAGAAACAGTTTCTTGCGAAACCTGCTTCGATTGTCCACACTCTGACTCAGAGTGAGAGCAGCTGTGTCCCAGACCAGCCCTATCCACTGGACCACTCGTGAGGGAACAAGGTTTGACTTTACCAGGTTTACCTTGAATCCTAGAGATTTTACATGATTTAATGTTATGTTGACATGATTGATGCATAACTGTTCCGTCTCCGCCACCACCAGCCAGTCGTCTAGATACCACAAAATCCTGATCCCTTGTTGCAACAAGGGCATCAGGGCTTGCCGGACTAATTTCGTGAATATGCGAGGTGCTAGGTTTAAACCGAACGGCATCCTCTGAAAGACATAAGTCTGATGCATGATTCTTAAGGCCAGAAAACGTTGAAACCGTTTGTTTACCGGGACGTGCCAATACGCGTCCGTCAGGTCTAAAGAACACATCCACCCTTCCGGCGGAAGTGTTAGCCTGATTTGATTCACTGTCAGCATCCGGAAGGACACGTTGTGAATGTGGAGGTTCAGATAAGACAGGTCTACGACCGGCCTCATCTGAACACTGTCCCTTTTGGGTACCAGAAAAAGTTTGGATGTAAAAACTGTGTAATTTTGAGGAACCGGGATGATAACATTCTTGGCCACCATCTCTTGGATCAGTGACTCCACCTCTAATGAAAAACAATTTGCCTTTGTCGGCTGACGTAAGCGAGGTCGCCGGAGCCACTGCCAGGTGATGCCTTTGCGTGCCACCATCCTCGCCCATGTGTTTAAAGGCCATGCGCGATGATTCGCCCGGAACGACCCAGTTAGCAGACAAGGGTTCGCCGGCTTGACTACCCTCTGATCCACCCGCCGGAAGATTGGCCCTGGGAGTGAGGGAGACCCTAGTTTTTTGGTGGTGGTGTAAGTTTAGACGACTGGCCGGGTTTGGCTGGAGACGGGCCCTGGCCCGGCCTTTGACACCGCTGTCCTTTATGATTACCTGAAGACTTTCCTTGCTTGTATCTGTACTGACCTAGGGTGGAAGAGGATTTAGGCAAATGAAAGGATTTTGCCCCACTATACAGAGCTTTAGAGACTGGTTTGGGCTTGGTAAAAGTGAAAGCAGGTTTCTTAGACGGGGTGGGACTGTGCTTCAAGGCCTGAGCCATGTTAAACACCGTCCTCCACACCTCCGGGGACATTAAAGAGGCAGTCAGAACTGGGGACATTATTACTTGATTTGCAATCCTATCCGGGAGCTTTCGGACTAGAGACATCCTTAGATCTTGTCGTGCCCGCACCACCTCTAACAAGGCCGTGCGTATATCTCCCAGTGACTGTATAGAAGTCTGGAGAAGCAAGCGTCTAGACAGTTCGATCGCCTTTCGGACTTCTGTGTCCGCGATAGCCTGAGCAGATCTTAGCATTGACTTTGCTACCTGTTGCGTAACTATATACTGAGAAAATAGTCTATACACCTTTCCCCGTAGCCTAAACTCCCAGTCTAGATGAGCAGTGGAAGGTGTAGAAAAGGGATCTTTAAGCTCGCATAGATTAATTTTAGGGGCAGCTAAAAAAGCAAATAGAGCAGAGGGAACTCCGCCGGCAGAGTATACCGGGAGAGAGAACCAAGAATGGCTTTCTTGTGGAATTTGGTGTGAAGCTTTAGAAGTGAATGTAGTTGCAAAGTTTTGCGCCTCGACTTCCCAGTCCACCCAAGGTCCCGGACCCAACTGCTCCACCGTCAAAACTGGATTCGCGGCCGAGTCTGTGAATGTATTTAAACCTAACTCAGGTGTTAGAGCCGACAGCGCTTTGATATCATTGAACCCGTCATGTTTTGTCCAGTCTGAAAACAGTTTTGAAGCTGACGCAGGGGGTAGGGCAGGTGTAGAAGAATATACAAAATAATCATGATGATAATAGTTGGGGATGGCCTTAATACTAACATCAAGTACATTTCCCAGCATATCTAGAGCCCTTAACTTCCTAGATTTATTCCCTTGGATTACCCACTCTCGTGGTACCGGAAGCTCCCCTGACATAGTGGACTGTGCTACCTCTGGCTTTGTTGGTACCAATGATACCCAAGAATCGTCTGGCCCGTATAAGAGAGGCATAGCCCCTTTTCTGATCGGGGCTTTGTCTAACGGGGGAGGATTTACGTCTGCTACTACTCGCACATTGGAAGTAGTTAGTGCCGCCGAAGTTGGCCTAGTAACAATAGTAGGTGATACAAGGGGAGTGAGCGGAATTTGTGTCAAAGCAATGGAAGTAGCCAGAGGTCGGACAGTCGATGTTGGCGTGGAAGCTCCCAGACCAACTATAGGAGGCTCCGGTTGCTGGCCAAAAAACTTAGTTAAAGCACTCGCTAGTAACCCATTAATCTCATCCGCCGTGACAAATTGAGCAGAGGAAGAACTATTAGGTAAAGCATCCCTATTCTGAGAGTTATCTACGACTAAACTAGACTCGTGAATTCCCACCTCAGAAATAATAGAACCCTCCTCCCCTGCCTCCGGTCCCTCCTGAGAGGATTCCGCCAAGGCTGGGACCCCTTCATGTTGCCATGTTAAGTCAGGGATGGAAGACGGGGTCTCCGCGTCCCGGTGGACGTCAGCCACTACCTGTGTTGCCTGAGACGGAAGTGAGCTGTCCCTCCATGGCTGGGAGTATCTCCAAATTCCCCGGTCTTGGCCGGAACTCACTTGTGAGCCAGGCCCCACCCCAATGACTGAGCCCTCACTCGAGCCCTCTAGCGGGTAATCACTACCGGGAGAACCCTCTAAATCTAAAGTGAGAATATTGGAACTGGGATTAATATTTGGGGACAACTTGTCCGCCGGTATATCCCCCACCACAGTCTCTGACTCCACTTACGACCTGTCAGATTAAACATGAGACATGTCGGGAGTAGAGGCAGAAAGCGAGGTTCGAGGCTCCGGCGAACGCCGGGAGGACTTTCGTGCATGAGACTCTTTCCTAGAAGACTTGTGACTCCGCCTCGACTTCGATGTATCACTAGAACTGTCCTTGGTCTTGTCTGTCCTACTCTTCTTCCGCGAAGGTGAAGTCGAGTGACTATGTGTCTGCTTTCTGAGAGGAGACCGTGACCTGGACCTAGATCTTGACTCCGAAGCTGTCGCCGGGGGAGAAGGCTCTCGCGGTCTCTTAGATGTGCCGGGAAAGGGAAGGAGCCCTTTACCCAGCCCAGTCTCTGCCGACTTATTGACTTTACTACGGAAAGGAGGACGTTTAATTGGGGGGTGCTGAACCAACAAACGGTCCCATAGAATTACGTTATCACACTGCAGTGCTTTATGAGCCACTGTAGTAGCATAATTAGTAAGAAGTTGTCTGACCTCGCATAATGCAACCGCCGCGGCCAGATTGTCGTGCTGTAATACTTTAATACTGAGCTGACTACAAAAGGTACAATTCTTCGTTACCCACAAACCCCTTGATCGGTCCAAGCATTTGACACAACGAATGCACAGAGTATGTGCAAAAATAGGGATCCCTGAACATGAGGGCGTTGAGCAAAGAGCAAAAACAGGGGCTAGAGCAGCCATGGCAGAGACTGGGTAAAAGCTAACTCCCCCCGGGCCTCTCCGCCCTGGAAAAAAGAAAATTTCCAGGAATTAATGCTCATAAGGTTACCCCAAAATGTTCTAACACAAGTGTTAATGAACCGCCGGGCAACGAGACGTAATACACCACTATTACCTCTCGTTACCCTGTAGGTTCATATGTAAAGATTGTTTGAATATCTTTAAGTGTCCAAAAGATTTAAGAATATCCTCTGACATGCTATAAAGACGAGCAGTTCTTTATAAATGACGCAGTCTTCCCTGTGATAAAAAGTTCACCGGGAACCCATAATAAGACGCCGGCCTCCTTATTATAACGCAGTTAACCAGGTTAAGCCCATCTTAATCATTAGATCTGACTCCTCTCGAAGCCTTCAAAGATCGCCGTAAGTTGAATGTCTCGATACCCAATTGTATCCCTCAATTGTTTGGCTAATCCTACCGAATTGCAAATCCGTGATTCCCACCCTCCCGAGGTTCAACCGCCAGGTGAAAATTAATAGAAAAGTTAACCCCAATTGTTCCTATCCCCACTTCTTTGCAAAAGATCGCCGGGGTGGAAAGACTAATCAAACAAAACAGCCCAGTTTTTTAACGGCTTTGCAAAACCGGGAAAAACTATAGTCAACAGGTGTCCGCATGAACCCCTAGTTGAATTGGGTAAAGCCATTCCGCCGGGAAACACACAGTAAACCTGAACACAGGCCCCACTACAGAGACGCAGTTCTGGAGAGCCCTCAAGCCACCACTCGCCGGGGGAAACAAGCCTATTTTAACCACACGTGATTAAAACTCGGCAACCAGCCGGATTTTCTCGGTGCAATCGAGAAAACCCACCGGAAAAGGCAACCCACACCCGCCAGACGCAATCTGAGAACCAGCCGGATTTTCACGGAGCAATCGAGAAAACCCGGCGGAAACGGGAACCCACACCAACCAGATGCCATCGGAGGTACACAAATAGTGCCTGGAATAAGCCAATACACAACTTATCCAGAACACACATGACACAGTAGTACATATTTATACAATAAATCAATAACACTTGCACATGTAAAAAAGCTACGAGAGGCTGGCTAGGCCTAAGCAGACGGAGTATCGCTTAAACATGTCGTAATAAAAATAAAAGCACTGAATTATATCACAACAGGAACAGCCGCCAACACACCTCGAAGAAATAAACCCGGGAGAGGGAAGCACGGACACGGGACCTAGAAAAAACTTCACTAAGTGAAGAAAAATACGCTAGGAACGTCAGAAAACAAACAAATAAGGCAACTTCATCAGAAAGATAAAAAGAAGCCTAATAACGCATAGTTAAAGCCAACTAAATAACTAGGCTAGCTATCCGCGAAAACGTTCCATGCGTCCACCACGGGACCACGAGGGTACGCCCGAAATAGGCATCCCAAACACACGACCCAAATAAACTGAACTGCAGGCAGCCCGCCCATGACACTCCTGCTACGCATATCCTAACCTTACTCGATACATCCCAGAGTAAACAAATGAGAAAAAACTCACTAGGGACGCAGCAAATGCGGAACGAGCGAAGCGGGGGGAGACATGTCAGGGCAGGTTGAGCGCAGAGCAGAGAAGGAAGAATGACGCCTGAAGTCAGCGTCTGGTCAAAGATCCACACAAGTACATCCACAAAGTTATGGAAAGCTTATGATTAGTTATTCTTATTTTCTTTTTATTTGTTATTTTTTACATAGTTTTTTCGTAGTGAGTACCCAATTTCATAATGACGAACCATGAGCGAGGTTGCGTGCGCTCATGATGAAGGCTCCTCATTTTTTTATGCTCTGCGCGGTAGATTCAAACTACGGTAAATGAGTGTTTGAAGAGGATGCCTTATGTAATAGGCATAATCGTCAATGATGGAGGGGCCACTAATAAATATTCTTCTGTGGCACTAGTGATGATGATGGCGTTCTGTGTGTGTGTGCCCCGTACAGGCACACCCATCACAGAACTGTGATGGTAATGGTAATTATGGTACTATAGTCGGTTTATTTCCAGCTGATGGCAAATTGAATCCTTTAGCAGCTGATGTCTCGATAGTTAATGATAAAATATGAAACTACTATGTCTCTGCATCATCATATTGCCAAGTTTTCACTATCACCAACATATTTCTCTACAAAATCTTCATAATAGCCAAGTAATTAAGATGAATATGTGGCCATTTATCATCAGCTGAAACAAAATGGACTATAGTAGTGATGGTGTTGGTATTTCAGGTAGTATTTATCATAGTGGTGATGATCTTTAGTGATAACGATAGTATGTCAGAGTGTAGTCGTGATAGTGTTGGTGATTATGGTAGCCATTATGATATTGACAGTAGTGATGATGATGATGGTTATAATGGCAGTAATGGTGGTGGCGATTGTGATAGTGATGCTGGGGATAATAGTAGTGATCGTGACAATATTGATGTTGGTGATAGTAGTAGTGATGATGGTGATGATATTGATGATGACAGTAGTAATGATGATGGTAATAGTAATAGTGGTAATATGTTATAGTAGTGATGATGGTGATTATAGTAGTGATGATAGTAATAGTTGTAGTGATAATGATGACCCTACTAATGATGATAGTGGCGATGGTGACAGTAGTAATGATTATTATAATAGTAGTTATGATGACTAGGTAAATTGCTATGTTATTGTCTTGGTTATTCAGCTATTACGTAGATTGTGTAGCGAAATATGTTGTTATTCATGAAGACTTGGCATTAATGCGACACAGAGACATGGTAGATTAATATATATTTCTATTAAGTATCGAAAAATCGGTTGTTAAAGGATTCATTCTACCATCAGCTGAAATAAAACCAACTACAGTAGTAGTGATGCTAGTGATAATAGTAGTGATGATGGTAACGCATCACAGAGTTGGGTATGCTCTTTTGATTTTGAGTAAAGCGGCATTCTACCTTACTCCTACAGCTGAATATATATATATATATATATATATATTGTTTTTTGTGGAGTGAAAAACTAGGAACGAAAAAAAATGGGTTGGGCTTTAGAAACAAGAGTGCATGTCTTATGACGACACTCATTATGACTCATTCAATATGTTTTCCTGGTTATCTTGAATAATAGTGTTCAGATTAAGCGATGATGATGATAATGATGTTATGGATGTCTATTTTTTAGTTATCTTCATACTAGTTTTCATAGAATTTATATATATATATATATATATATATATATATATATATATATATATATATATACTGTATATATGTATATATTTTGATTACTACCAGTATTAAGTTTGTCATTGCACACACACACACACACACACACAGGGGAATGCCCCCATACCCGCCCAACCTTCCCCTGACGACCCCTCAAAATTTTCTGGACCTTAGACTGTTACTCTAACTATCAAATTTTGCTGACATTCTTCTAATTTTCCCTCTGTTGAACACCATCTCTCCTACTACAATCCTGATCATCTTTTCCACACTGAAACTCAGGTGTCTGAAGCAACTGCCAGCAGCCCCTTCTCTGTATCCTCCTACTTACACTAGCCTAGCCAAAGGAGGATGTTATGCATAATTATGTGCACAACAAACTCACTTGCTCTCGTGTTCCCGATTTCGAAACCTCTGAATTCTCAACTTTATGGCCTAACTATCCTGTTATTCTCATACTAAATATTTCATTGGTGTCTATCTTTCCCCTAACTCTACCGACTTTCCCAAATTCTTTGACTATCTAAACTCTAAAGTGGAACACATTTTATCAATTTCTCTTTTCTTAGAAATCTCCATACTACGAGATTTCAACGTTCACCACCGCCAATGGCTCTCCTCTCATGCTACTGACCAACCTGGTGAACAAGCCTACAGTACGTCTTTTCTACTATAAATGACCTAGACCAGTTGGTTCAGCAACCCACCTGTACCCAGGATCGTTTCAGAGATCGGTCCAACATTCTTGACTTGTTTCTAACTTCTAACCCTTCTTCTTATACTGTCGATCTTTTCTCTCCTTTGGGCTCCTCCGACCATAAACTTATCTCGGTCACCTGTCCTATCTCTCCAATACGGCCGCCCGATCATCCCAGCCTGTGGCACTTTGGCACTGCCGACTGGGAGGCTCTCTGGCAGTACTTCTTTGATATCCCATGGAATGATTTTTGCCTCCGTGGTTGGGGACCCTCGGAGAGTGCTGAACGCATTACCGAGGTAATCCTTCGGACATGGAGGCATACATTCCATTTTCTTTTTCTCAGACTAATGCAAAAAAATCTTTGTTTACTCACGCTTGTTCTACTGCTGTCCGCAATAAGGAGGAAGCATTCAAACGATACCGATGGCCTTAAAACTTAAGAATCTCATTCTTCCTATGTTTCTGCCCTGAATGAAGCCAAATCTGTTCTTCCACTTGCTAAGCACTCTTTCATCAATAAGAAAAGCAATGAACTATCCAACTCTAGCTCTTCCCAAGCTCTCTGGCATCTAGCCAAAAGATTCTCCAACAATTTTTCTTCCTAGTCTTTCCCTCCCCTTTTCCACTCTGATGGCACAACCATCACTTCTTCCTCTGGCAAAGCTGAACTCTTCGCTCAAACTTTCGCTAGAAGCTCCACCTTGGATGATTCCGGTGTTATTCCTCCCTCTCCACCCCCCCTCTCTCCTACTTAAGCCCAATATCCTAATCTCTTCTAAAAATATATTTTCTACCCTCTCTGGGCTCAATACTTAGACGGCGTTTGGTCCTGTTGTACTAAAAAACTGTGCTTCCGTGCCGACTCCCTGCCTAGGCAAACTCTTTTGTCTCTGACTCTCCTCTAACGTCTTCCCTTCTTGCTGGAAGTTGGCTCTCAACTCTCCAAGTATCGTCCAAATGCTTCTCTTAAGTTTTTTAAACTATTTTTACTTCCAAATTTCTTAAGGATTTCTCGTCTCCTAATCTACTCCGAGATCGCCAATATGACTTCCTTATGGTCGCTCTACTGGTGATCTTCCTTCATATCTTACTTACTCTTGGTCATCCTCCATTCGGGTCTTCGGTGAGAGCTTTTCTATTGCGCTAGACATATCGAAGGCCTTCTATAGAGTCTGTCACAAATCTCTAAACTACCCTCCTTTGGTTTCTATCCCTCCATCTGTGCCTTTGTCTTTAATTTTTGTTCTGCCTGTTCCATAGCTGCGGTTGTGGCTGGCCATCGTTCACTTCCTCATCCTATCAACTCTGGTGTTCCTCAGGGTTCTGTCATATTCTCTTTCTAATTTTCGTAAATGATCTCAACTGTACCTCCAGTCCTGTCCATTCATATGCAGATGACTCTACCTTACACCATTCAATTAGTTTCCCAGAACTCCCCAGCAAGCAATCTCTCAAAAACAAACATAATGAAGCCATACAACACTTATCTTCTGATCTAACTAACATTTCCAATTGGGGCAGATATTCTTGTTCCCTTTAATTCTTCTGAAACCCAATTTCTCCATCTAGCTACCCATCATGAACTTCCAGAGAACTATCCGTTATACTTTATCTATACAAAAATCAGCCCTTCATCTTCTCTTAGTATTCTCGGCGTCTCTTTTTCTTCTGCTATCTCTTGGAAGGATCATATTACCAGACTTGCTAAGGCAGCCTCCCAAAAGCTGGGTGTGCTCAACCGCCTCAAGGAGTTCTTTACCCCCACACAGCTTCTTGCTCTGTACAGGGGCACAGTGTGTCATTGTATTGAGTATTGTTCACATGTGTGAGGAGAATCCTCTCACTCAGCACTTCTAGACAAAGTAGAAAGGAAAGTCTTTCATATCATTAACTCCCGTCCACTCACCGATTCTCCGAAATCTCTCTATTTTCGCCGTAATGTTGCATCTCTCTTGCTATTCTATCGCTACTACAATAATCAGTGTTCCTCAGAGCTCTCTCGGTATATACCACCTCCTCTACATAGGAAACGTACAGTACCCATCTTGCAACACAATCCCACCCCTAAGCTGTGCAACTCTCCAACTCAAGAGTGAAACGATTGCCTATGATAGCGCAGTTGGAAAGTGTGTACATGCTTAGATTGATATGCAGGATTCGAAACTGCATAATAAATCGTAGGCTTGTCCACCATTCTTTAACCGTCTTCGTAGCGCAACGGATAAATGCAGTGAATTTCGGTGTGAGTATCCTAGGTTCGAATCCCTGGACTGCCACATGTAATTCTTGATTTCACAAATTGAGTTTAGGAGTAAAGTCGGTTGGTGGAGGGAACATAATAATTCCCAATTTGTCTTCTATTCAACAGCTGAGCTCTTTAACACTCTCCCTGAATCCTATGACTTAAATTGCTCAAACTCTGTGTGTCCAGACATTTTGGCTCGAACATTCTTTGATTTTGGCCCTGTCACTCTTCCAACTCTGGGGGAAGCACTCGCCACAGGCAGTTTTGCCTTTTGCCTCCCTCATCCACATAGACACAAACAAAGAAAAAAAAAAAAGCATACTTTAACCCATACAGTGCCGGTGACGTCTATCGTATTGTATTTTAGCTACATTTAGACAATTTTATGAAGCTTAGGAAAGATATATGGTAGCTAAAAGGATTAATTAAGATAGACTAACTTTTTAATTGGTAGACGCCCTTCCTATTGTGCAATAGTTGCCAAAATATAATAAAAATTACGTCACCGGTACTGATTGGGTTAAATTATACTGTAAATCTTGCAAAATAAACAAACCAAAACAGAGACGACACAATAAAAATGCAAAAGAACTTCTCAAAATCGCTATGTGGAAATAACGCTGTTGTACTTATTTTTAAATACACTGTTCTACTAGGGTTGGAATAATTCGACAGTTGTTTATAAGTTTGCGTTTTTATTTAACATACTCCCATGGTAGCCGTAATCCCCATAGCAATTATCCAATTAATTCTCTGTTCGGGTCAAAATGAGTTCAAGCTGTTATTTGAATACCTACGACGGCCCACTATAGTTTGCACTTCGGAATTGTTACATTCTCATTACACCCTATTTGGACAATCGCTATTCAGTCTTGACTCACTTCGACTTCGAGCCGAAGACACATCACTATCTTCACTATGCTTGACAAAATATATTATTACTATCCTTCAATATGTCCTTTATTCACCTGAACAATATTAGGAACTAGGATTTTACCTATAAGTTCTCACCTCACCGTGACAATATTACCAACACTTATTCCTTTCATAAGATAAAACCACCTTAATCATATTAGACACGAATTTTATGTGAAGGGGGATCAGCCGTGTTGGGCCAATCAGCGCTCTGCAAACCCCCATAATCCTGCGTTAATCTCTAACCGTTTTGGTAAGATGATCCTCAGGGTATTAGAGTGTTGAGCCTATAATTGGGCTTTGTAATTGATTTGGGGTTGTGTGGGACAGGGATCTGCCTTGCTTAGGCCAATCGGCTTTCTGCAGACTCCCATTTTCTTATGTTCTTATGTTCTTATGTTCTTATGAATAATAAATCCTTAGACTTTTACATCACCATGACCGTACTACTAAACAATAATTATTCGGTCCGCTATCGTAAATCCCTCTTGCAATATTATACACAAATACTAACTCAACAGGTATTTACATCACCTTCATAATATCAAAACACAATAATAAATCAACAGGTATCATCGTCACCTTTACAATATCAGAACACAATTACTAAATAAACAGGTATATTCGTCACCTTTACAATATTAGAAAGCTATGTCCTTCAGGTCAATTTACAAGGTCACAAATGATTACTCAATCAATGACCTCCTTAACCTAAGAAGTGCGCATGGGGGGTATGAGACACCACACGCCTGTGCGCACGTATTTGAGCTGTTCCCATCACTAACATCGTTATTTTACCATAAATATCATTAATACTTTATTCATATGCGCCTATTTTACCATTAATATGAAGATATTAACCCTCTCACGACCAGAGGACGCAGAGGTTGCCAGATTAGCAATAAGAAATAGATTACTCTCACTGTTATAATTACCTCTCCAAAATTAGTTTTCTGCCCACAGCTAACTCAAAGACAACTGCAGAGGTTGAAGTAAACAAACTAAAGGTTTATAGATACCCCTGACGGTAACAAAGGCTTTAAAGTATCCCTAATAGGCTCAAAAATCGCGTCAGGATGTGAGAGGGTTAACCAGTTACAACAATAAAACAAGTGGAAACAGCGTTTGGATGGGCAAAATCAGCGATAGAGGCCGGGAGTTACATAACCAAAGGCTGAGGCAGCCTCCCACTCCTCCACTCCTCCCCATATCTGGAGAGACACTGTTGCGCAATACTCTCTCTCTCGCTCTTTCCCATGCTTGGTAACAATGACAAGAGTATTGCAACGTCCCAAAGCTGCTTGTCAGTACAGCTATTTCTTTAGTAATATAAGGGGACTTCACTCTAACATCAATTCTGTACACCAATTTCTTCAAGCAGAATCCCCTACTCTCCTTTTTTTGACAGAGACTCAAGTAACATCCACATCTGACACATCTAGATTTAATTTTCCAGGTTATCAACTGCTCCAAAATTTCAGACCTAAAGGTGGTGTATGTTGCTTCGCAAAATCTGAAATTGCCCTGGAGGAGGTTACTAGTTTCAATTGTCCCTATTTTGATTATTCTATATACAAATTAATTTCTGCTGGTAAATTTAAATACATATGTTGCATCTACCGTTCCCCAAATACTCCTCCAGAGCAAAGTCTTTTTGATTCTCTGTCCTCACAACTCAGTGTCCTCAACTTAAATGCTTCTTCTGAAATCACTGTGTTGGGTGATTTTAATGTCCATAATGTTGAATGGCTCACTCATTCAGCCAGGACTGATGATGCTGGTCTTGAATGTGAGCTATTTGCAGACTCATTTAATCTCATTCAACTAGTCAACCAACCCACCCGTGTACCAGATAATCCTAATCATAATTCCCACCTACTGGACTTATTTTTAACAACCAATTCAGAAAATTATGATGTTACAGTGAGGTCCCCACTTGGATCTTCTGATCACTGTCTGATACAGGCCACCTGTCTATCACCTACCACACCTTCCCACTCTGAACCTGTTTTGGTGACTAAATGGCATTACGATAGGGCAGACTGGGAGGGTCTTCAAGGTTTCTTTATTGATATTCCCTGGACCTCTTTCTTTTCTAATGATGCACACTCCACCTTGAGCCACATACAAGATTTTGTAAAAATTGGAATGGAAACTTTTATTCCTCATCAAAAGTACAGTAAAAGATCTAATTCACCTAAATGGTTTGACCATAATTGTGCTAGAGTAACTGAACAAAAAGCAATAGCCTACAATGCATACACAAGATCAAAAACACATGAAGCCTTTAATTACTTTAGAAACATCAGAAATCATGCCAAAACTGTATTAAACCTAACTAAATCAAACTTTCTCCATAAGCAGGCAAATAAACTTCTAAATAATCCAAATGATAACAAAATATTTTGGTCTACTCTTAACTCATTCAAATCCAACTTCACTACTGCTTCATCCATTCCACCATTAAAATCTCCGACTGGCAATCTTGTAAGTGACCCACGAGGTAAAGCTAACCTTCTTGCAGATATTTTCTCCACCAACTCAACCTTAGATGAAATAAATCAAGATGTCCCTGTACTTAATTTTAATTCACCTGAAATTCCCTCACTTAAGATCCACACCAGACATGTCAAAACTATTTTGCAGAATCTCTCAGTAGATAAGGCTCCTGGTCCAGATGAAATTCCTCCAATAGTACTTAAGAATTGCTCCTTGGTGCTCGCTCCTGTATTGGCAAAAATTTTCCGTCTGTGTACTCATACCTCATGCTTCCCAGTACCCTGGAAAGAAGCAAACATCCATCCAGTTCCTAAAAAAGGTGCCTCTTCAGATCCATCAAACTACAGACCAATAGCTATAACTTCCACTCTTGGCAAAGTTTTTGAAATTATATTAAATAATCACATAATTAAGCATCTGGAGAATAATAAATTAATCAGTGATAGGCAATATGGTTTTAGACGATGTCGATCAACTGCAGACATTCTTTGCCTTCTTACGCATCAAATCAACCAAGCTACAGACCAACATGGTGAAACACATACAATAGCACTGGATATATCAAAGGCATTTGATAGAGTCTGGCATCAATCCTTATTGTCGAAGATGTCACACTACGGCCTTGCATCATTAGTTCCACTAATTTCTTCTTATCTTCATAACAGAAAAATACGTGTAATGGTAGATGGCCTTTATTCTCAATTTCACTCAATAAATGCTGGTGTTCCCCAGGGATCAGTTTTGGCCCCAACTCTGTTCCTCATTCATATCAATGATCTCATATCTACCACTCATAATCCAATACATTCCTACGCAGATGACTCAACACTCCACAGTTCCTTCACATTTACCAATTCTTTCACCCAACCCGATCTTATAAATTCAAAAATAAACACTGCAATTTCTCTGAACCGGGACCTTTCCAGAATTAGTGAATGGGGACAAGAGAATCTAGTTTCCTTTAATGCACAGAAAACCAAGTACATTCAATTTTCTAACCGACAGAATCTCACTGACTCCCATATATTTTTTAATGATGTAAATATTCCACTTCCCCTAGTATTGACATTCTCGGTGTAACATTAACTACTAACTTGAGCTGGACACATTATGTTAGAAGCATTGCTAAGAATGCCTCTAAAAAACTGGGACTCCTGTACAGAGTTCGAGAATTCTTCACTGACGAGCAGTTGGCCGTAATATATAAAAGTCATGTGCGCTCTCAGATGGATTACTGTTCACCTCTGTGGGGTGGAGGTGGAGTGGTTGCATTGAGGCAGTTGGACAACATTCAAAATAAAGCTATTAGATTAATCAATAACCCTGCAATCACACAGGACCTTCCTACATTAGCCATACGAAGAAACGTTGCATCCCTTGCATTATTCTACAGATATTTTCACAGCAATTGTTCCGAGGAACTTGCTTCAATTGTGCCGCCTCTCCACATCTTTCCCCGTAGAACTAGGGCAGCTGAGAGCGCCCATGAATTTACACTTTCTCCTCCACAATGCAGAACTTCTGCTTATCAGAATTCATTTATCCCCAGAGCTACTACTCTTTGGAATTCACTTCCCTCGAATTGCTTTCCACAAACTTACAATCAACAAATGTTTAAATCCAGTTGTTACAAACATTTTATGAATGGAGGATGCCTTTAGGCACATGGACCTTTTTGTTTTATCTGTGTTTTTCCTTCCTCCGTTCATTGTCTCTTAAAAAAAAAAAAAAAAAAAAAAAAAAACGCCCTGCTTGCAACTCGCTAATGTTAGCACGAAAATAGACACAGAATAAGGGAATAACAGGGAAAATAGGTGATAACTGAAGGAGGGGGGGGGGAAGTGGGAAAGGAGGGGATGTGGAGGAGTGATAGTTGGCATGGCCCAGGGGCAAAAAAAAAAAAAAAAAAATTCAAGTTTTTTTGGGGTGTTTTAAATGGATTTTTTTAGGCCCAGGATCTTAAGAGTCTTCCCGCAGTCGCCCGGGGAAACTCTTAAGAGTCTTTCCTCACTTGCCAGGTTAAAATTAGTTTGCTAGATATTTACGCGCAATCGAAAGCATGCTGTCGACAAGGTGAATATCTAATTGATACAGATTGTTTCCTTATAACAAAAAGAGTATTTCATGGGTATGGGCTGAAGCCCTTCTCTAACTATTCCCTTAGCTAGGTCTAACCTAATCTTCAAATACTATTCCCTGCAAAGCTGCTCAGGTAAATCCCTCAAAGTTTCTCAGGTAAATCCCGTTATCTCAGTTACCTGCACATAATCAGTCATTTCCCCGCTTAAAACATTATCCCTAAGAACTCCCACTTAACTCTTAACTGGCGGCGCGCAACATATGTAGAGTGAAATATATTTGGACTATGTGGCGGCGCGCGACATAGGTCGAGTTGGTAATTCCCGCCCTAATTTAAGTGGAAAGCAAAATCTAGCGGTCAGGCAGTGTACTACTAGGTCCCACACACACATCCCCACCGCGTGAGCTTGGCTCAGTACCGCTCTAGCCGCCACAATGGAGAGACAAGATTTGCCGGTGTTCGATTCGGTGCCCGCCCCTAGTACGTCGCGCCAGCCAAGCCGTAGGGCCCCGCTCTCAGCCGAGGAGTTAGTTCTGCTGATGAACTCTTCAGCGGTGTTTAGAATATCGTTGACTGAAACCATGGAAGGGCTTGGTGATAGTGGGGGAAGTGAGGAGGAAGAAGAACTTGAAGATAAGCCTGTCATCGGTTTTCACAAACGCCATAACTTGCGGGGCAAAAATGGTGAAGGTGATGTTGTGGACGTTGAAGATGCTGACGAGGAGCTTGGCGAACACACTGGTGTGGGTGTGGGTGTTGGTAAGTACAATGTACATTTATATTGTTTGAGAGATTGATTTAGCCTACAATAATTTTATTATTGGCGTAATGTCGGTACATTTCTTACGGGAATACAAGCAACGAAGATTGTGTTGTTGGTCTTCCTATAGCAACGAAGATTGTGTTGTTGGTCTTCCTATAGCAACGAAGATTGTGGTGTTGGTCTTCCTATACATATGGGATGTACAGTATAGGCTATCTGCATGAGACTTTGAAATGGCTTGCAAGTTTGATTGCAAGCGATTGCATTCATTTTATTATTGGCGTATAGGCCTAGGCCTATGTCAGCGTATACGGTAAATTTGTTACGGGAATACAAGCAACGAAGATTGTGGTGTTGGTCTTCCTATATTACGTTTCCATTCATTTTATAGGCGTATATAATATATATATATATCGGTGTACAGTAGAATACTGTCCTTACGCATGTGACTGAAATTGCTTGCAAGTTTGATTGCAAGCGATTGAAGATTGTGGTGTTGGTCTTCCTATATTTACGTTTCCATTCATTTGATAGGCGTACATCACGGTGTAGGGTTGATATCATAGTATGAAATCTACCCTACACCGTGATATATACGCCTATCAAATGATGGCAATCATATTAGTATTTATTGTTTGCGAGTTTTCATTCATTTGATAGGCGTATATCACGGTGTAGGGTTGATTTCATAGTATGAAATCTACCCTACACCGTGATATATACGCCTATCAAATGATGACAATCATATTATTATTTATTGTTTGCGAGTTTTCATTCATTTGATAGGCGTATATCACGGTGTAGGGTTGATTTCATAGTATGAAATCTACCCTACACCGTGATATATACGCCTATCAAATGATGGCAATCATATTATTATTTATTGTTTGCGAGTTTTCATTCATTTGATAGGCGTATATCACGGTGTAGGGTTGATTTCATACTATGAAATCAACCCTACACCGTGATATATACGCCTATCAAATGATGGCAATCATATTATTATTTATTGCTTGCGAGTTTTCATTCATTTGATAGGCGTATATCACGGTGTAGGGTTGATTTCATAGTATGACATCTACCCTACACCGTAATATATACGCCTATCAAATGATGATATATATATATATATATATATATATATAATATATATACCGTATATTTATTGTTCCATATATGATATTTTTGCGAAATTTACTTTCTCTCTCTCTCTCTCTCTCTCTCTGTGTGTCTCTTTCGTTCTTCCCATCTTTGTTTGTGTGACTCACTGATTACTGTAGGCCACTCCTCAAACAACCATTTTATCACATACCCCCGGGCAGTACCACCAAGTAGGATTTTCTCTCTCTCCCTTCCTTTATTAATTTCTTTATTCATTTCTTCGCTTGACTCCCTGTTAATTGCAATCATTTGATAGGCGTATATATCACGGTATACGGTACATTTCTTTCCTTATGAAGGTGACCTTGAAATTGCTAGGACTCTTCTCTCTCTTTTCGTAAGGAAAGAAATGTACCGTACACGTGATATTATACGCCTATCAAATGATTGCAAGCAATATACAGTATATATACCGTATATTGATATCAATCATTTGATAGGCGTACATATCACCATGTACGGTACATTGTAAGGAATGAAATCTACTGTATATCGTGATATATACGCCTATCAAATGATTTATATCAATATACACCAATATACAATATATATATATATATATATATATATACCGTATATTGATATCAATCATTTGATAGGCGTATATATCATGGTATACGGTAGATTTCATTCCTTACAATGTACCGTACATGGTGATATGTATTAGAGTGTTGAGCCTATAATTGGGCTTTGTAATTGGGGTTGCGTGGGACAGGGATCTGCCTTGCTTAGGCCAATCGGCTTTCTGCAGACTCCCATTTTCTTATGTTCGTATGTATGTATCATGGTATACGGTAGATTTCATTCATTACAATGTACCGTACATGGTGATATATACGCCTATCAAATGATTGCAATCAATATACGGGATATATATATACAGTATATATATATATATATATCCCGTATACTGATTGCAATCATTTGATAGGCGTATATATCACGTGTACAGTACATTTCTTTCCTTACGCAGGTGACCTTGAAATTGCTAGGACTCTTCCTTTCTCTCTCTCTCTCTCTCAAATAAATCATGTCTTAGTTGTCAAGTTTGAGTCTGCACATCCCTCATACGAAATACCATTCCCACAATTTTCATAGGCAACAAAAGACTGGCCAAACGACGAAGATCGTTATCCCCACAGCCAGGCCCATCCACATCCAGGCAGCGAGCCTCGTCAGAGCCTCCAGTGATGCCCGTTCAGCTAGCGAACATCTCGGGGGTAGTGCAGCTACCAATAACCCCCGCCCATGGACAACCAGGACCAGCGACGTCAACACCAGCTGTTGATGCTCCTCCCAGGTTGTCAACGCCACCCGGGCTGCAGCGGACGAGGAGGACCAGGCGTCGGCTGACGATGTCTGAAAGTGATGCCGGCACCGGCTCAAGCTCTCCCGATTCGCCTGAAGCCAGGATATCCCCCACGCCGGCAAGCGACTCTGATGGCGGGCAGGCACAGCCACAGCAGGCACAGCCACAGCCACAGCAGGGACCGCCACAACAGGGAGAGCCACAGCAAGGTGCCCGGGGAAGGGCCCGAGGAAGGGCCCGAAGAGGTGCTCGGGGAGGTGCTCAGGGAGGTGCTCGGGGAGGTGCCCCGGGAGGTGCCCCGGGAGGTGCTCGGGGAGGTGCCCTAGGAGGTGCCCCATGAGGTGCCCCACGAGGGGTCGGGAGGGGCAGGAGGCCGGACGAGCCACCTCTCTTTCAGTGGGAGGACTGCGAGCCTCGGGATATGCCTGGGGTTCCACCCAATTTTGATAAGGGAACAAATGGCATCCAGCCTGGCTTTCCCTGCACAGAGGATGATACCCCTTATGACTACTTCCGAGCATTCTTCGACGATGAATTGCTCGGAGACATGGTAAGGGAGACAAACCTATATGCAAGGCAGCACTCCGAAGAGATGGCCTCGCCCCACATGAGGAGATGGACGCCCATCGATATCCCTGAGCTCCTCGTGTTTTTGGGCCTCACCATGCTAATGCCCCACATGAGAAAGCACAACATGCTGGATTATTGGCTGATGCATGACATTAGATCAACGCCAGTCTTCAATATGTACATGCCCAGGGACCAATACCGACAAATTCTCAAGTGCTTGCATTTTGTAGACAACAATGCGGCACAAGGAGCTGACAAGCTTTGGAAAATCCGGCCATTCCTGAACTCCCTCCTGAACAGGTATCGCTGGTTTTTCAAACCTTTTCAGAATGTCGTGATCGATGAGTCCTTGATCCTCTTCCGTGGACGTCTCTCTTTCCGGCAGTACATTCCGTCGAAGCGTCACCGCTTCGGGATCAAGTTCTTTGTACTGTGTGACTGCGAGACAGGATACGTGCTGGACCTCATCATCTACACCGCTACTGATGTGGACATTCCAAACGACCCTCTGGGTCTTTCAGGGGCGGTTGTGATGACACTGATGGAGCCGTATCTGGATGCCAACCGTATCTCGTACACCGACAATTTCTACACCTCTCCTCTCCTTGCCAGGTATCTCCTTACAAGGAGCACGGGAAGCTGTGGAACTGTCAGGGCAAACAGTTAACACTGGCCCAAGTTTCATGTTACACGGAAAGGAGACATCTTCCGGAAGAAGAGCAGCAGTGACAGTATACTGGCTATTTTGTGGACAAAGCCAGTCAATGTCCTCTCCACCTTCCACAAGTCCACAATGCGAGATAGCGGGAAGAAGAGATACCAGATGGACGCTGTCACCCGCGACAAGCATCTAGTAGCTATCTCCAAACCTGACCTTGTTATGGACTACAACATAAGCATGCGGTTGGTGGATAAGAGTGACATGCAAATCACTGCTGTTGACTGCCTCAGGAAGATGTGTAAGTGGTATAAGGAGGTGGTACTCCATCTTCTTGATGTCACTATCCTGAACGCGTACAACCTGTGGATGACGCGGACAGGAAGGAAGAGCTCTGTAAGGCTGTTCGCGAAGGACATCATCAATTCCATCCTCAGGAAGCACGGAACCACACGTGTGCTACCACCTCCGAGGCCGATCGTGAATCTGCCTGACCGCCTTGAGAGCCGGGACTACCTCTTGACCCCCATGCTTGTGTTTTGCCCCCGCTCAACATCACAAATCGCAGCCAACCGGAAGCACGGACTGAAGCAGTGCCACGTCTGCAGACACACAACAAGGAGGAACCAAGTCAGGAGGGAAACCACGTTCATGTGTAGTCATTGTAATGTGGGACTATGCGTTTCTCCTTGCTACACCGAGTACCACACAGTGGAACACTTCTAGACCTCCTCCTCCTCTAGACCTCTTGCCAATCATTCATAACTTCATTCAATCATTCATTCATCTATTTCAAACTACCTCATGAATTCATGTCATTCAATCATTCATATGGTGGAATAGCACACTACCCAAACACAAGTGCATTCATCATCATCAGCAACATCACCCATTACATCCATAAGTTTCGAATCTCATCCATCCATCTGCTTCTTGGTCCACCTCATACATCCATGTCATTTGTCTACCTCAATCATATAACTGCCTTTTGTCTACCTCAATCATATAACTGCCTTTTGTCTACCTCAATCATATAACTGCCTTTTATCTACCTCAATGAAATGTGGATTACACCTCCTGGGAACACCACAAAACAAAAAATGAGTCGTCAACACTACCCCATAGGGTGATTTGGAAATGTGTTGAAATCATATTATTTATAAAACAAAAACAAAATTCCTGCAAAGCAAGCGAAACAGAGAGAGAGAGAGAGAGAGAGAGAGAATGCACGCCTATATATATATATATTTTCTTTAATACATACGAGGTTGAAAGAAATGGCAATTTCTGCGTTGGAAATTTTATTATTCAAAGTTTCCAGGTCTCTGATGAGTTTTCGCTGGGTGGCAGGAAGTAGATGAAGGAGATGAGCAAAATTCATGGTGGTACAGGGTTACATTAAAGTACATGAAGATACAGGATATACGACGCGTTTCACTGGACAACCAGCATTATCAAGTAAGGAAGGAATGATATAAAAGGTAAACAGGAAGGGTATATATAGAGGGTGGAGGATCAGAGGAGGCGGAAAACAGGGGGGCAAAAGTCTGCTATTGGTGGAAGGGTAAACTAGGAGAGAGAAAGGGGTTAACCGCTTCACGCATGCGCACTGGATGCGGGATGGTGGTCAGTAGGTGGGGTCGAAGCTGATTGGCTGCGTGTCGAGGGGCGTGGCCTAAGTTGTGTGGCGCCTGCAGAAGACGAAGCTGAAGGAGGTAGCGCGGGGGGCTGCGTCAAGGGCACCGGGGGGCGAGGAGGGGTGTTAGGTCCTGTAGGGTAGTGCCTTTTGGCAGAAGGAAGGATCTGAAGGTCCAGAGTTTGGTTGTTGATGTTGGGATGTAAGGCTTGGATATATAAAGCTTCGAGTATAGGTAATCTCCTTGGGTCACTTTCTTTATCGAGTATGGTGGTGTGTTTCTCTAACTCGTTGCGTGTGAGGTGAGGGTGGTTAGGGGTGAGATAGTGGTCTTTGATGGCTCCAGCCTGAAGGTGAAGAGTTAACCGACGTGAAAGACGAGTCTGCGTCATACCAATATAGGAATGAGGTCCACAGTCCTCATAATTACAGGTATGTTGGTAAATGACGTGATCGTCGGTCATCGGGCTCTTTATCTTGGTGGAGGCTGGTTTGTTGCGGAGAACGAGGTTGGAGGTCTTGGGGGATTTGTAATAAATTATTAATTTGATTTTGTTTTCCGGGTTGGTTGGGTGGACATGCTTGGAGATTATTTCTTTTAAGACGGCCTCGTCATTTTTGTGTTCAGAGGACATGTAATTGCGGTAGAATATCTTAATTTCATTGGGGGGGTCAATGTTGGGAGGGCTTTGGGTGTACCATTTTTCAAGATAGTGGTTGATGGTGCTGGAGATGTCGGAGTTGGAGTATCCGTTATTTACTAAAACTTGGGATAGTCTTTCTAGTTCCTGGTGGGTGTCGGCCCAGGTAGAGCAGTGCGTGAGGGCTCTCCTAACATAGGCGGAGATGGAGGATAGAAGATAACGGCGGGGGCATTCACTATCGCCGTTGAGGCATTGTCCTGTGTTAGTTGGTTTAATGTAGACGGTGGTTTTGAACCCATGGTCGTTCAGAGCTACGAGGATGTCGAGGAAGGGGAGTTGTCCATTGTTAGATTTTTCAAAGGTGAAGTTAAGTCCGGGGGAGGTCATGAAGCGACGCTGGAGTTCCTGTAGTTCATGGAGGTCCTTGATTTGCACGAAGATGTCATCCACGTATCTACAGTAGACGGCTGGTCGTTGGGCAGCTAGGAGCTCTTCCTCGATGGTACCCATGAAAAAGTTCGCAAAAAGAACTCCTAGGGGGCTGCCCATCGCCACACCGTCTATCTGCTTGTACATGTTGCCCCGGGGGCAAAGGAAGGGGGCCTCCTTGGTACATAGCTCCAGTAGTGTTTTCAGGGCCTTCTCCGGGATGTCCAGTGTAGGTGTATCAGGGCAATGATAAATTCGACGTAGAATCATGTCAATGGTCCTATCCACTGGCACGTTGGTGAACAGGCTTTCTACGTCGAGAGAGGCGATAGTGTGGTTGTTGTTACGGGGGGCGTCTCGTAAAATTTCCAAGAAATCGTGGGCTGAGTTAAGGTTGAATTGGCTGGGCACGTAGGGGGTGAGGAGGTTGTTCAGGGCCTTGGCGATCTGGTAGGTGGCAGTGGGGATCTGGGAGATGATGGGGCAGAGGGGGTTCCCAGGTTTGTGTGTTTTGATGGTTCCGTACGTGCCCAGCCAATTCAACCTTAACTCAGCCCACGATTTCTTGGAAATTTTACGAGACGCCCCCCGTAACAACAACCACACTATCGCCTCTCTCGACGTAGAAAGCCTGTTCACCAACGTGCCAGTGGATAGGACCATTGACATGATTCTACCGTCGAATTTATCATTGCTCTGATACACCTACACTGGACATCCCGGAGAAGGCCCTGAAAACACTACTGGAGCTATGTACCAAGGAGGCCCCCTTCCTTTGCCCCCGGGGCAAGATGTACAAGCAGATAGACGGTGTGGCGATGGGCAGCCCCCTAGGAGTTCTTTTTGCGAACTTTTTCATGGGTACCATCGAGGAAGAGCTCCTAGCTGCCCAACGACCAGCCGTCTACTGTAGATACGTGGATGACATCTTCGTGCAAATCAAGGACCTCCACGAACTACAGGAACTCCAGCGTCGCTTCATGACCTCCTCCGGACTTAACTTCACCTTTGAAAAATCTAACAATGGACAACTCCCCTTCCTCGACATCCTCGTAGCTCTGAACGACCATGGGTTCAAAACCACCGTCTACATTAAACCAACTAACACTGTACAATGCCTCAACGGCGATAGTGAATGCCCCCGCCGTTATCTTCTATCCTCCATCTCCGCCTATGTTAGGAGAGCCCTCACGCACTGCTCTACCTGGGCCGACACCCACCAGGAACTAGAAAGACTATCCCAAGTTTTAGTAAATAACGGATACTCCAACTCCGACATCTCCAGCACCATCAACCACCATCTTGAAAAATGGTACACCCAAAGCCCTCCCAACATTGACCCCCCCAATGAAATTAAGATATTCTACCGCAATTACATGTCCTCTGAACACAAAAATGACGAGGCCGTCTTAAAAGAAATAATCTCCAAGCATGTCCACCCAACCAACCCGGAAAACAAAATCAAATTAATAATTTATTACAAATCCCCCAAGACCTCCAACCTCGTTCTCCGCAACAAACCAGCCTCCACCAAGATAAAGAGCCCGATGACCGACGATCACGTCATTTACCAACATACCTGTAATTATGAGGACTGTGGACCTCATTCCTATATTGGTATGACGCAGACTCGTCTTTCACGTCGGTTAACTCTTCACCTTCAGGCTGGAGCCATCAAAGACCACTATCTCACCCCTAACCACCCTCACCTCACACGCAACGAGTTAGAGAAACACACCACCATACTCGATAAAGAAAGTGACCCAAGGAGATTACCTATACTCGAAGCTTTATATATCCAAGCCTTACATCCCAACATCAACAACCAAACTCTGGACCTTCAGATCCTTCCTTCTGCCAAAAGGCGCTACCCTACAGGACCTAACACCCCTCCTCGCCCCCCGGTGCCCTTGACGCAGCCCCCCGCGCTACCTCCTTCAGCTTAGTCTTCTGCAGGCGCCACACAACTTAGGCCACGCCCCTCGACACACAGCCAATCAGCTTCGACCCCACCTACTGACCACCATCCCGCATCCAGTGCGCATGCGTGAAGCGGTTAACCCCTTTCTCTCTCCTAGTTTACCCTTCCACCAATAGCAGACTTTTGCCCCCTGTTTTCCGCCTCCTCTGATCCTCCACCCTCTATATATACCCTTCCTGTTTACCTTTTATATCATTCCTTCCTTACTTGATAATGCTGGTTGTCCAGTGAAATGCGTCGTATATCCTGTATCTTCATGTACTTTAACACCTTACGAGCGGCCTATGCGGTTTATTTATATGTTTTTAGCCAAAATAGGGCTGTTTACGTGATCATTTTCATGCCTAAATAAGACCCAGAACGTAAAACAAGTACCTATCCCTGAAAGGGCATAAACAGAGCTTTCGAATGACACCATAACGATCCTTTTATGATGGCTAGTTTTCTTGCAATAACCGTGCAACGCGAGTGCAAAAAGCATGTAATTAGCCACTTTCCCGATACAATTCCTTATATAGCGAGTGAGAGAGGGAGGAGGGAGCTGGGATTCGTGTCAGTATGTTCGCCGCGGTGGTCTGGAGCAGTCATACGCTCGCTACTCTCCTGCCACCACTTGTCTCTCTCTCTCAGCAACATTACGTGCTGAAATTGCCACTCGACCTATGTCGAGCGCCGCCACATAGTCCAGCTTTATTAAATACGACTTATGTGGTGAGCCGCTAATTAAGGGTTAATGTAACCCTGTACCACCATGAATTTTGCTCATCTCCATCTACTTCCTGCCACCCAGCGAAAACTCATCAGAGACCTGGAAACTTTGAATAATAAAATTTCCAACGCAGAAATTGCCATTTCTTTCAACCTCGTATGTATTAAAGAAAATTTATTACCTGGCTTTACCAACATATATATATATATATATATATACGCCTATCAAATGATTGCAATCAATATACACCAATATACAGTATATATATATATATATATATATATATATATATATATATTATATATATATATATATTATATATATATACCGTATATTGATATCAATCATTTGATAGGCGTACATATCACCATGTACGGTACATTGTAAGGAATGAAATCTACCGTATACCTTGATATATACACCTATCAAATGATTGAAATCAATATACACCAATATACAGTATATATATATATATATATATATATATATATATATACCGTGTATTGATTGCAATCATTTGATAGACGTATATATCAAGGTATACGGTAGATATATATATATACAGTATATATATATATATATATATACCGTATATTGATATCAATCTTTGAGAGGCGTACATATCACCATGTACGGTACATTGTAAGGAATGAAATCTACCGTATACCGTGATATATACGCCTATAAAATTATTGAAATCAATATACACCAATATACAGTATATATATATATATATATATATATATATACCGTGTATTGATTGCAATCATTTGATAGGCGTATATATCACCATGTACGGTATATTTCTTTCCTTACGAAAAGAGAGAGAAGAGTCCTAGCAATTTCAAGGTCACCTTCGTAAGGAAAGAAATCTACCGTACATGGTGATATATACGCCTATCAAATGATTGCAATCACTATACACCAATATACAGTATATATATATATATATATACCGTATATTGATTGCAATCATTTGATAAGCGTATACATCACCATGTACGGTACATTGTAAGGAATGAAATCTACCGTATACAGTGATATATACGCCTATCAAATGATTGCAATCAATATACACCAATATACAGTATATTATATATATATATATATATATACCGTATATTGATTGCAATAATTTGATAGGCGTACATATCACCATGTACGGTACATTGTAAGGAATGAAATCTACCGTATACCGTGATATATATGCCTATCAAATAGGACAAAGCGAACGCATCCGAACGCGCCCGGGAAATAGACCAAAAAGTAGCCTCTCTTCCTCACCTCCTCCCACCCTCCACACTCGCTCACTTCATCCAGAATAGACTTCTATGGGGAGTCGGAGAGTTCCTCGTTTCAAATATTATCGTTTCGTTCCGATTGGAGCCATAGTAACGGCGCTAGGGCGAGTGAAAGTGAGCGAATATTTCGGGATTGTGCCCGCTGGGCGGCTCGGTGTAATATACCGCCTAGCCCGCTCTTAAGGTGTTAACCTTGTATGTCTTAAAGCATATTATATATATATATATATATATATATATATATATATATATATATACATAATTTATTATATACTGTATATATATATATATATATATGGCAATCCAATGGACCCGGGTTCGAATCCCAATATTTCAATGGGAAGATATTATTGGGATGGAATTTGTGCTGTACCTAGTTTCAGTGCATTACCAGAGCACACCGAAATGCCAAAAAAAAAAATATATAATTGTTTCCTGATTAAATAGCACTGTATGACTATTCCCATATTCAAAATATGCTACAGGGAGGGCAATGCTTAGCGAGTTAATTGCTCCATAGGTGGCGTTCTGAGAGTGAGTGTCCGAGTCTGGGGAATGAGACGGTGAAGCGCGGAGGCGGAGCAACTTCAGAGAGGGGGTTGCTTCGAGCCGGGGTGCTTCGCATGTCTCACTCCCTAGACTGGAACAAGACCTCACGGGCCTCATCGTGTTCAGCGGTTGAGTGTGCAGGCGCTCAGCCTATGCCCGAGAGAGAGTAGTTGGAATATAGAAAAAAATAAAAATATATATATACTGTATATACAGTATATATATATATATATATATATATACTGTATTTATATCTATCTCTATCTATTGCCTGATGCCGTGATCCCCGAAGGGGTGGCCATGAACGAACTGCCCCCATGCACCTGTCCCCAATCAGTCGATGCCCCTCCTCCCAACCAGCACCGCCATAATTCATATGCTTCCTCACTCCATCCTTCCACCTCCTTCGGTCTACCTCTCCCTCTCTGTCCTTCCATATATACAGTATATACAGTATATATATATATATATATATATATATATATATATGTATGTATATATACTGTATATATATATATAATATATACTGTATATTATAGGTTTCATTCCCAAAGGGAAGTAGATAAAACCTAATATTTAGTAGGGCCCCTCCATCATTGACGATTTCGCCTATTAATAGTAATAGTCAACATCCTGCGCCAGCATTTTGAATAGCCCGCGCGGAAGCATCATGGAGTACTCATCATAAGTGCACGCCTAATTCCCTTATGGAATCGTCATTTTGATTGGGTACCCTACAGAAAAAAACACTAAAAAAAAAAAAAAAACAATTAATTTAATATCTGTTATTATATGACTTGCCATATACGTGGATTTCTTATGCTTTGCTTCCCTGACACCAGGACCCCTAGCGGCCATCTTCGTCCTTCACTGATATATCAAGAATAACCTTATAGAAATCAACGAATGGGAAGTGGGATGGTTGGGAGGGCCCGAGTCGTCAATGATAACGGGGCCCTACTAAATATTAGGTTTTCTCTACTTCCCTTTGGGAATCAAACCTATCATTTAATAGGGCCCCTCCATCATTGACGACTTCGCATGAATATCAAGACTGGAGGCGGGACATTCGTAAAAAATATCCTCACCTTAGGGAAGACAATCTGGATAACATTTTCTTCAGATTTATTGTATGTAATACAAATATAAAAAGGTATAAAAGATTTGCTAGCAGTGCGTGGCATTAAGAAACTGCTTGCTCATGGTTAGATCGGTGCACCCGATCGTCTGCATGAAAAAAGTGACACACCTGTGTCCTATAGAACAATAACTCTGCCGTAGGTATACGTTCTGTTCTTAACTTAATTGTACATTCATATCATTGTACACTTTGGTAAAACAGACATAGTTGCAACTATGCGATAAATTCTTAGCATTTAAACATAAGTCAACTAATCCTGGACTGTAGAACCCGTCCTATCACAGCTCGTGATTTCTCACAATTCTCCAAGGGTACAGGGGGATATGGACTATTTCGCACCCCGCACCCCCCACCCCCCTTTTTAAAACTAAACAATATCATAAGACCTACTGTACCCGTTGCCGTAAATCTACACAGGTACGCTTTGGTTTATCTAGGGCAACCGACAAGTAGCGTGTTAGGAACGTATGATTGGAAGCCCAAAGTTGGGTTTTAGCAATATCATCAATCAATTTTTTTTGTAAAAATCGGAGGGACACTGCCCATTTCCTAATGTCGTGAGCCCTGCCTATCACGCCGGGATTGCTTTCCCTGATCACGTCGACAAGCAAGGAAGCTAACTTCCGTTTTGTAATGCGCTTACCTAGTCGGTTAACCCATAAAGCACCTAGTTGGCGAGGTTGCGCAATCCTCATAAACTTTGTGAGGGATTGCACAGGACATAAAATGTGATGAATGAGGCCTCTTTTTAAGGCTGGGACGGAAAATTCAGAAAAAACATGTTCCGAATGTTCGTTCTTAGCAATAAAGGAGGGAGACGGCGCGATCTGAACATTGTAGTGCAGTCTCCCAAACCTGAGACAGGTTGGTTCGTTGCTCATCGCCGCCAGCTCAGAGACCCGGTTTCCGGTGGCAAGTGCCATGAGAAAAACTTCTTTCTTTAATTGAATCAAAGTCCGGCGCATTATTATATTTGCGTGATTGCAGCAACTCTAGAGCTTTATCAAGGGATCAGGTGGGCATGAGCTGGCGGGGAGGTGGACGAAGCTTAAAACACGCCCTCATAAAACCCTTCTCCTCCGCCTGCGGAACAGACAGGCCGGTGAGGTCAAGGAAGGGGGTCCTAATGGCAGACAGATGATTTTTTAACGTTATGACCGAAAAATGTTTCTGCTCAAAAAGATAGTCTAAATACTTGAAGATTAAGGCTGCTGAGGCAGTCTTTTGCTCTGACTCAACAATCCAGGTTATAAAGGTTTTCCAATGTGATTGATATTGTCGCCTGGTCGATGGTGTGTATTGATTCATGAGCTTTTGGGTGACACTTGGTCAAAATTGATTTAGCCATTTGGCATAGTAAATATCCACAAGGCAAAGCTGAACGAGGTCCGAAGGTTGCCAATCGTTTCCAAGTGGAAGACGGAGACCGGGAGGGACGTCGGGTTCTTGCACCACTGTTGCAATTGGTGGTACCATACCTGAGCCGGCCAAAGAGGTGCGATCAACGCTACCTGGCCACGGTAATCCCTCAGTTTGTGAATGACTTTGCACATTAACACAGAGTCTGGTGGCGGAAACAGATAGATTGAGGTCCACTTGTTCCAGTCCACCAGCAATGCATTGGGTCCCCCCGCCGGGGTTACCCCATGCCGGGTCAAAAAGAGTGGCAGCCTGTGGTTCTCTGCTGACGCAAACAAGTCTATCTATGGACAGGCTGGCTTTGCAATCATCTTGTTGAAGATAGCCTGTTTGATTGTCCATTCTACTAGAGTGCTCCGCCGGCGAGATAGAGCGTCTGCCCAGACGTTCGCTACGCCGGGGAGGTAGGTAGCATGTAGGGAACTCCCTAGCGAGTCGGCTAGGGTAAAAATTTGTTCTGAAACTCTCAACAACTCTTGTGACCTCACTGAGCCTTGCTTCTGAATGCAAAAAACTGCGGTTTGATTGTCCATTCGGAATGCTATTGATTTGTTCTTTAATGTTGTGCCATGAGTCTGGAGAAAAAACAGGGGAACTAAAAGCTCTTGCTTGTTGATACGTGACTGTTTGTCTGTCCCCCAAATGCCTTGCCCTTGGTGGCCTAGACTTGACTGATACCCCCAACCCAGGGACCCCGAGGCATCCGTGTCTATCCATATCGTAGGCGGGAGAGAAACCCATGACGTGACTGAGTAGAGGACGTCTTGCTTGGTCCAGGCCGATAGCAAGGTATGGATTAATGGAGGAATTGGCCATAATTTCTCCTCCGGCAAGAGAGGGAAGGCTTTGTTGCCTTCCATGATTAATCACTTGGCTTTCAATCGGCCCAACTTGACAGTTATTTGTACCCAGTTGATAGAACCGATCAGGGAATCCCACGTTTTCCTGGTCGTATCCAGACTGTGGAGGAACCGGAACAGTTTCCTTCGAAATCTGTTGCGGTTGTCCGCACTCTGAGTCAGAGTCAGAGCGGCGGTATCCCAGATCAGCCCTAACCACCGAATCATCCTTGAGGGGACAAGGTGCGACTTTGCTAAGTTCACCTTGAACCCTAGGGCATGTACATGATTTAACACCTGATTGACATGGTCTACACATAATTCTACAGAGTTCGCCACTACTAGCCAATCGTCCAGATACCAAAACACCTGTATTCCTTGAACTAACAGGGGGAAAAGAGCTTGCCGGACGAGTTTGGTAAATACTCTTGGTGCTAGGTTTAACCCGAACGGCATCCTTTGAAACTGTCTACGTGGTGCGATGCATAAGGTGTTGATTTTCGGTGTGAGCATCCTGGATTCGAATCCACGGACTGCCACATGTGTTTGTAAATTTCATTAATCGATTTTAGGAGTATAGTTGGTTGTTGGAAGGAACATAATAAAAGACATAAGTCTCGTGTCGGATTCTGAGAGGACCAGGTACGTTTGGGCCAAGCTGAGCGGAACGCACGGAACGAACCCAGGTGCAGCCGGGGTTCGTCCTGCAAGGCGGGAGTAACTATGACTCTCTCTGCGCCAGGCGAATATTAGCCACCCCTCTATGAGAAGTTAACAGGAGCCTTTCTGTGTTTTTCTCTGACGATATCCGGTGACTAGTTTCCGCCTGTGTAGAGTCTGCTTGTAGCTGCTGCGAGGTGAGCCTCCTAAGTCTTTGGACTTTCGGCCCCGCCGGAAGAGGCTAGTGCAAGAGGTGGGTATTAATTTGCCCACTCCGTGTACCCCTCTACCAATCACCTCATCCAGCCAAGCAGTAAATCTTGCTGGCTTGGATCACACTGTATATAGTGCACTCAATCGGTGTTTAATTGCCGAACTCTTGACAATTAGAGTTAGGTGGTGTGAGTATTGTGTCATCCAACTCACGGCAATAATGGCGGCGCACGGCGCGCCTGGTTTTCACTTATGTGATTACTGTGAAAGGGGCTTCACGACCTTTACAGGCATGAAGCTACATAACAGGAAACAACATCCCAATCAATATATGGAGGTCGAGTTGGTGGCCATCCGTAGTAGGACTAAGACCAGGTGGAACGAGGAAGAGTTGAGACTGGCGGCTCAGATAGGGATACGGGGAGGACCCAATCTCACAGGGGAAATTCATAGAGTTCTGCCTCACCGAACCAATGAAAGTATCAAGAGCATGCGAACTAAAAACCCGGAGATTTCTTGCAATACTGGCGAGTTTGCGCCAAGAGAATGTTTTAGAGGGCGGGCCTCTCAATTCTCCCCCGAGACCATTACAACATCAGGACGAACCAGAAGTTCCCGTTCCGGGCGTAGTAATAGACTATAGTGTGGAAGTTGGCGATCTCCTCCGGGAGCTTAGTTTGACTGTGGGTGTAGGCATGCCTCAGACCATCGAGGATGTTGAAGCCCAAGTGGAAAACTGGTTTCCGGCTAAGATAACTCCACCTAGGAACCCAACTGGGAGAGTTCCCAGACTCTACCCACGTCCACGGAAGAAGTACATTTATCAAATGACGCAACGGTCATGGGACCGAGACAGAGCACAAACTATCGGCGATATAGTTGATGGGAAGATCCCTGGGGAGATACGCCCATACCCTGAGGGTACCCGAGACTTTTGGGTCAATCTTTTCTCAACACCATCTGAGAGGGATTTGAGAACTCCAACACTTGTCGGTCCAGTGCTTTACGATCTGGCAAAACCCATCTCTGATAGAGAGATTGTGGAGGCTTTGAGCAGGACTCGTACCAAATCATCTCCGGGGTGGGATGGCCGACAAGTGAGTGACCTTAAGACCATGTCTCTTGATAGGATAGGTTGGGTATTTAATGCCCTCCTGTTCTTCAAAAAACCCGTATCCGCCTGGGTAAAAGCGAGAACAGTGCTACTACCAAAAACAGAGCACCCTCTAGGTCCCTCTGAGTATAGACCGATTACCATCATGTCGGCTATTCTCAGAGTGTACCATAAAACACTTTTCCAAAGAAGTATTAAGGCGAGACCACCACCGATTTATCAGAAAGGCTTCTGCCCAAAGAGGGGAACTGAACAGAACCTAGCATGTTTGCAAGGGATGATAGCCCACGCAAAGAAGGAAATAAAAGACTTAAGAGTCGCCTTTATTGACTTCAAAAAAGCTTTCGACTCTATTAATCATGAATCTGTGCTAAAAGCTGCCATTAGATGGGGTTTCCCGGAGACAATAATAGATTATCTCCGAGAACTGTATTCCCGAGCCAGTACTAACATTCTGGGTAGGGAGGTCAAGATAAAGCGAGGTGTGTTACAGGGTGATCCTCTTTCCCCCCTGCTTTTTAACATCGCTCTTGACTGGGTCCTAAGTGCCCTACAACCCACAATTGGCTATGTTATGGATGGTATAACATGCGGCAAGCTAGTGTTTGCCGACGATGTGATCCTAACAGCGAGGACGGTGGTGGGTTTACAGATGAACATCAACATCATGGCGACTGAAGGAAGGAAGGTAGGGCTAGAGCTGGGAATTCATAAATGTGCCACCTTATCCTTCGCGACAAATAAGAGGTCTAAAAAGTGGATTCTGGACGCAAGTACCAAATTCATAACAGAGGGCAATGAGATCACTCCACTCGGAACGGAAGACTTCTATAGATACCTGGGACTATTAACGGGGATGAATGGCATTGGAAAGGGAAGCGAGGTCAGGGACAAGTATGAGCTTGCCTTGACCCGACTGCAGAGGGCAAGTTTGAAACCCCAACAAAAAGTTTGGGGTTTAGTAAACGTGATAGGGCCAAGAACACGTTATGGTATCAGCTTTGGGCCAGTAACGAGGGGGTTGCTGGCCCGGCTAGACAGCAGAACCCGGCACTTCCTCCGGAAATGCCTTCATCTACCCAAAGACACAAGTAACTCATCGTTTCACACTTCTATTCGAGACGGTGGGTTGGGAGCACCGACATACAGGCGGAGCGTCCCGGAGGCTCACACCGCGTCGTGGGAGTGGATGCAGAGCTCTCCTGATCCTCTGGTAAGATATGCGGTGGCAATGTTCCAAAGACATATTGTACCGTTGGCGGCCACAACCACCACGGCGTTGCGGAGGAGAGTTAGAGAGGAAAGCAGGGAGGGCCTGTACCGCTCACTGGATGGGGCTGGCCTGAGAGGGGCGAGCCAGACCCCAAAGTCGTCCACCTGGATTCATGATGGTTCCCATCTTATGACTGGGTCGAAATATATTCAGGCCATAAAGACGCGGCTCGGTATCCTCTATACTAAACTGAGGGCGAGCCGGGGACGCCTAGGGCCGGTCGCTTGTGATCTAGGCTGTGCCCAGGTTGAATCGGTGGGACATATACTCCAGAGGTGCCCCTTTGGGGGACCCTGGAGGACTAAGAGGCACGATGGGGTGCTGGACCTCCTTTCGGGGAGGCTAAGGGAAAACGGGTTCAGTGTGATAAGAGAGCCGGCGCTACGCACTCCAATGGGGCTACGCAAACCAGACCTTTTGATTTCTTCAGAGGTCAGCGGGTCCCACGTTCTAGATGTGCAGGTAGTGGCCGACTCTCATTGTTCAACACTGGCCCAAGATAACGCCCTCAAGGTTGAGTACTATAACAAGGAATTCGTATTAGCCAAGGCACAAGAGCTAACGGGTTATCATGCTGTGGTCTCCACATTAACGATCAGCTGGCGGGGCCTTATGGCTCCAGCTTCAGTGAACACCTTAAGGTCATTGGGCCTCACAGCGGGGGACCTCAAGTTGTTGGTCGTGAGGTCGCTGGAAGGATCTGTTCTGATCTATGATATTCACAGGGGGGCGTCGGGGCGCTGGTAGGGCAGCCTGAGACGGGTGACAGTAAAGGGGTAGCGACCCTTAATTACGCGAAAGGCTTATAATGTCATGAAGTCATGTGAAGAAGTCATGCAAGGACTTCTTCACTTCCATACTGACCACCCTATTTCTTGTTACTGCTTTCAGCGTTCCTACAACCCTCTTCCCCTGTTGAACCCTCTCCCGCACTTCTTCATCTATAGTCCCATCTTTACTCAACACACTGCCCAGATACTTAAAAGAGTTGACAATCTTCATAGCCTGACCGTTCAGCTTCACCTCACACTCTGTGACTTCACCCCTTTCGAAGACCATAACCTTGCTCTTCCCCGCATTTACCTTCAAATTCCGTTTTTCGCACACTGTTCCAAACTCATTTACCAGACCCTGTAACTCCCATTCATTATCACTCATCAGAACTGTATCATCCGCAAACAGCAGTATAGGTAGCTTTCACTCAATTCCCTCCCTTTTCAGCGATACACCAACATCCACTGCTCTTGATAGTATTTCTTTCATGACTCCATCAATATATACAGTAAACAACCACGGGGACATCACACACCCCTGTTTCAAACCAACATTCAGGTCAAAGAACTCGCTCTTCTCACTCTCCACACGTACTGCCGCCTTTGCACCCTCATACATGCTCTTCACTGCTTTCAGCAACTTGCCATCTACTCCATATATTCTAAGTACTTTCCACAAACCTTCTCTATCCACTCTGTCATAGGCCTTCTCCAAGTCCATAAAGGCAACATACACCTTTTGTTTCTTCTCCAGATATTTCTCCACAACACAATTCAGGGTAAAAATCTGATCTACACATCCTCTTCCCTTCCTAAAACCTCCCTGCTCGTCGCCTATCCATTTCTCCGTTCTCACTCTCACTCTCTCAATCACTACCCTACTGTATACCTTCCCTACTACGCTTAGAAGACATATTCCTCGGTGGTTACCACACACTCCTCTTTCCCCTTTGCCCTTATATAGGGGGACTATTATGCCAGTCTTCCAGTCATCGGGTGCACTCCCCTTCTCCCATGCTAGTTTGCACATTTTCCATACCCATTCAATCACTATCTCACCACCATACCTCAACATTTCCCCACACACTCCATCTGTTCCTGGTGCTTTCCCCAACTTCACTCTTTTCATGGCTTCCCACACTTCTGACCTCCTGATCCCCACCTCCTCCTCCACTACTTCTCTTCTTCTCCCTCCCATACCATATCCAGCTATGTTTGCTGGCTCTTCATTCCTTACATTTAGCAACTCATTGAAGTACTCCCTCCATCTTTCTACTCTCTCTTGCTTCTCGGCTAGCATTCTCCCATTCTTATCTTTCACACCCTTACTGTTTCCCTTGCTACCTTCCCTAACTTTCTTGACTTCTTTCCAGAACAGTTTCTTACTCTCCCTCCATTTTACACTCAGATTCCTTCCAAATTCCTCATCTACTCTTCTCTTACTTTCCTTCACTACTCTCTTCACCACCCTCTTACTCTCCACGTACCTCGCTCGTTTGTGTCTCTCGAAATCTTCATTCCCTCTACTACCCAACCACTCTCTATATGCTTTCTTCTTTTCTTCCACAGCTATTCTTACCTCTTCTGTCCACCATGCTGTACCTTTCACTCCCCTCCCTCTTCTCCTCACTCCCTCCTCACATGCTGCACAGATCTCATCCTTAAACACCTTGCTCATCTCCTCCAATTCCTCCATAACTTCCAGGTCGAACCCACCTAGTCGTCTTTCCACTGCTCTCCTGTACTCCTCCCTGACTTCCTCCTCCTGCAACCTCTCCACCCTCCTCACCATTCCACCCTCCTCTCGCCTCCCTCCAGCTCTCCTCACCCACTTCTTTTGTATCCTAACCTTAGCTACCACTACATAATGATCAGAGAGACCCCCTCCAATAACCCTATACACCCTAGCATCCATCACAGATTTCTTCATTCGTTCATCCACACATACATAATCAATCAATGACTTTCGTTCCACCACTGTCTTATCCTTCATCGTCAACATCCGTTTCCACGTGTACCTGTGGATCATTCTGTGTCGGAAGAAGGTGTTGGCTATCCACAGCCTCCTCCCCACACATACGTCCACAAGTGCACTACCATTCCCATTCACCTCTGATGGTACCCCCCACCCTCCCACCACTTTCCTATCACCCACCTTGCCATTCATATCCCCAATCAGAAATATTCTTTCGTTCTTGTCAAACTTCTCCAGGCACGCCTCCACATTCATCCAGAACTCCTCTTTCTTTCTTTCAAGTTTATCCTCTGTCGGGGCATACACACACACAATCACCCACGTTTGTATTCCTACTTTCATTCACACCCACACAATCCTTGAACCCACAGACCCATACTCTCCTACACATTCCTTCCATTTGCTACTTACAAACAAACACGCACCTTCTCTCGCTGTTCCTTCACTTACTCCAGCACACACACCCATTCCACACTACCACTCTCTCACATTTGAACCTTTCCAGTTGGTCTCTGTCATTCCACATATATCCAGCCTGGCATTCACTAGCACTTCCAGAACCTCTCTCTCTTTTGTGCCATCATTCATGCCACTAACATTCCATGTAGCCATTCTCAGAATGTCCGAAGGAATGTCCTTAGTCGGTCGTGGTTCATCAACATAGGTTCCGTCCGCATCCGAGGCTGTTCGTTCGTTTTTCTTTGCTTAGGTATTTTTTCCGGGTGGGGGTCGCAAGCCCACCGACCCAACCTCTTTAGTCGCCTCTTACGTTACGCGTCTACTTGTCTAATTTTGGGGTCATTAAGGGATCGGGAAATGTCATGTGTGGTCACCAGTAGCTGAGTTTCGCACGACCTCTTAGGTCGAAAGCTGTGCTGTGCATCAGTAAGTATATTTAACCTATCCAAATGGTCCATGATATGTCGGTGGAGGACATGTTCTAAAATTTTGCAGGGAACTGAGGTAATTGAAACGGGTCTATAGTCGACAGGGAGGGTTCTGTCTCCGGATTTAAAAATTTGTGTCACATTCGCCAAAAGCCAGTTATTGGGAAGTTCTCCGTTGTCTATAGTCTGCGAGAATATAACCTGCAGGATAGGAGAAAGAATAGCAGCATTCCCCATAAGTATCCTGCAGGGTATATTGTCTGGTCCAGTCGCTTTGTCAGAAAAAAAATTCTCGATTCCACGGGCGTGTAAAGTCAGTGGAGGTATAGGTGGGTGTGGTGATGGTGACAGTTACGGCAAGTCTGCATGTTCTTGTGTAAATACTGACTGGAACTGTGAATTAAGTGCATTTGCTTTATCTTGTGGGAGTGTGACCAGGGAATCGTTGTGTTGTTATGTCAGTTGAGTCTTGTTTGCGTGCTTTGTAGAAGCTGTAGATTTGTTTGTGATTTTGCATGTTGTTTGTGAGGAAAGTGGTTGTGTAGTTAGTTTCAGCTTGTTTAATATATCGTTGTCAAGTTAACCTCAACAGTATTAGCTATTGGGTTGTTGTCAAGGAAGGTGTCTCTAAAGTTAGCTAAGTCCTTGGAGATGGCTTCCATGTCAGCTCTGTTGTACTGGTATATCTTTCTGGGTAGTTGTTTCTGTATGTTAGGTTTAATGCTTGCGTCAACGAGTACCATGTTGTGATCATTAAGCCCCGGCAAGACCCGTGTTTGTGTTATAAGTGAGGTGTTGTTCGTAAGGAACAAGTCTAGTATGTTGGATGTGACCCCATGTCTTATGTTAGGGTTATTCCTTGCTACACTAACTTGCGTACGTGTTGGTTCGACTACTGTTTGTGAGAGTGAGTGGGTGTTGATTATGTCAATAAATGTTTCATGTAATGATCTTCTGTCAGTATGGGGTAATACAATTTCGCTGCCATGGTTGTCATTCTCCAGTGTCGCGTAAGCTGTCCAGTTAATGTCCGGTAAGTTGAAGCCTCCAGCCAACCATATATTTTTGGAGGGGTCAATTGTAGATAAACATTCGTCAAGGGACTGCAGGTATTCTACGTTAGAATGAGGGGGCCGGTAAAATGATCCTATATATAATGTCCTGCAGCCCTCTATCTGTTCCTTAATCCATATAATTTCCGAGTCCGCGATAAGTTCTGTGGCTGGTGTCGCAACTAGTCCAACGCTTCAACGTTACAGGACCGCTGAACGCCTGGATTTCAAGCTTAGGAAGGCCGAATTGGATCTGGATTTTCTCGTTACTTGCCGAGAACATAACTTAACACCAAATTTTCTACATTTCAAAACATAACAATTTGCAATCATCTCGCTTGTACAAGAACTGTCAAAACAGATTTTTGAAAAATGAAATTAAATCAAAGTCACGTCATGTTACCGATCTCAAGAAACGCCTTGCAACAACATTATCATCATTACGACAGTCATTTAACTTTTTTGACTATACACACCTGACCAAACTCATTGAACGAACTAACTATAACTCGATTGCTCGCATTAAACATACTCAACGTAAATTACATAATCTAGGATATATAAATCCAAATAGTCTCCCTAGTGACAAAGTATTGTTCAACTATTCATCGCGTGTACTGACTCCCATCGAACAATTATTATTAGCTAAAGGATTAAACCATGTGCTACCTACAAGCAAACCACAATTTCTTCACCACTTCCTCTCCCTTGAACAATTGTTCAAAAAAGCTATGATTCATGATTTCCATCCACATGACAGTAAAACCTTAGATTATTTCAAAACTTCCTTCAAGCACCTAGCTCACTCTTCATTTTATTCTCGTGATTCTTTTAACAATTCCTTAAAATTAAGTCAAGATGAACGTAAAGCCCTAATGTCCCTTAAATCAGATAAATCTATTGTTATTTTAAAGCCTGACAAAGGTAATGGTGTAGTACTACTTGACAAAACCGATTACACTAAGAAAATATATGATATATTGAATGATGTCTCAAAAATTTCCAAAGTCACAGGCAGCAGTACCTTTCATTTGCTAACTTTCTCTGCAAACTCAAATCCAATAAAGTCATTGATGAAACTCTCTAATCACATCTATATGTTTCAGGATCTCGGCCTGGTATTTTATATGGTCTCCCAAAAGTCCATTAGCCAGAGTGTCCTATTCGCCCAATTTTGTCAGCAGTAGGTACTGTCAATCATAATTTAGCTAGATTTCTTGTACTAATATTAGATCCCATTACTACAAACATGTACGGTCAGAAACCGCAATTTCTGAAACACTTTGATAGGGCCCGGACATGTGGAGCGCATCGTTTCTGGACGACAGCTCACTTTAACTATCACAAACCGCATACCTATGAATACACACGTTTCGAACCAATAGCCTAGATTCTTCACTCAGTCTGCCATGTAAAATTATAATGCTGCTGCTATGCTATGATCCACATTCATATATGTATGGATATACAAATGACAAAAACACCTTTATTACATTCCCTTACATACCTACAGTAAATACGGACACGAATATTACTATAGGTTTTAAGAAATCTAAAATGAAATGAAATACTTCCAAATTGCACAGTGAATTAACAGGAATTAGGTGTGTGTGTGCGCTATATTCTTTGCTCACTGAGATAACATGCCCGAGACGAGACGTCCCGGTGGGTGGGGGATACGTATCTAAACAAATGTTCTTTTGAGAGATTAAAGTGAGGCTGATGGACTGTTGAGGTTAAGGGGAGATGGGTCGTTTTTCTGGTCCCCTTTCTCCCTCGTGTTAAGTCCCAATTGTTTTGAGATTATAAGACGTTCGGCCCATTAGTTTGGCGATTTTAACACCTTTCGCCCTATTTCGTTGTCAATTTTAAGACCTTTCCTGCCATTTAGGTGTTGATTATTTTCTGGCGAGCCTGAAATTTTAAGAGGAATCGGCCTTCGGACGGGACATTTTTCTACCAAAAAATTTACAAAATTATTTTGAAGGGAGGTCTAGGGGGTGTTTTTCTAAGCTTGATGGAGGTCTAGGGAGGAAACTAAGAAATAAAGGAATACATGAGTTATTACATAAAAAATAAAAAAAAATAAAAAATAAAAACAGTCCGTCTCCCCTTAATTGCTGCATCAATAGTTATGATCTATTCGTGGAATACTGGGAGATATATCTCATGTAAACCATTTCGTCCGAGACATCATTAAAGTAAAAAGGCCATCCACCAATCAGCGCGCCCCCTTTTACGTTCTCTCTTCATCAGCTGAGTTTGACACTTCAGGCTCACGTCATAAACATGCTACGCCTTCTCGGCCGACCAATCAGAAGCCTCCATTTTCGGAGCGCACGGCTATGTGTAGCGCCACACCCTTAAACTCGCTCTCGCCCTCTTTACCGGTCATTTCCTCTGGTTGCAATGAGTAATATATCAGTGCCAGCCCTATACTCCCGTAAGCCACTAAAAGACATTTGCAACCAGCTTCCAGGAACATATTATGAAGAGAAAAGAGTGGAGGCGAGGCGAGAGAGAATTCAAACCGTGCGGGTGGCCGAGCGGCCAGCTCAGCCAATCACAGCGCCGGAGAGCGGGAGGCGTGATTATATTAAGGGGGTGGGGGAGGCTGCAGCGGTCATTCACCTCTCTGAACCCACTGGGTGTGCTTCTTGCAACCCACTTCCTCCCTCTCGCTTGGGCACCAAAGGGAACTCGGAACCACTTATTCCAGCCACCCAGCCCTCACCAAGTGTTCCAGTAAAGACCCCCTCAGGTCTAGCATCGCTCTCACCTACTAGGCGCATACACCTTCAGTATCCGGCCGACTGTCGTCACATCGCTGGCTTGCATACTTACAGCCAAGCGATTCAAGAGGGACGACAGATAGTAGACGGGAGTGAGAATTTCCAGAAGAGCTATTGGCCAGCTCTGAGGTGGTGAAATTGTTCCAGCACACACCTAGCAGTATACAATAAATATATATTTTAAAGGACCCATATTGGGCCCGAACCAGACTTAAAGAAAGAGAGAAAATGCATGACTAACTCAGTGGTTTCATAATAATTTATGTGTTCTTATAGGACAAACTAAAGAGAAAAGATACTAGACTTTTGTTGATAATTAAAATGATGATGTGTTAAGAGGGAAATAGTTATATTTGTTAGAGAAGGCTCCATGCCGATTAGTTATAGCTAGTATAGGATCTGCTAGGACAGCACATAGATATTAATAGTAAAGTAAAAGGGAATAATTCTTGAGGATAGACACGCAACTATAAAGCTCAGGGGAATAAATAATAGTTGCCATCACACTAGCTTTAGTTTGAGAAATAGGTAGGAAGGATGATCAGCGAAATCTTTGGTTATAAAGGAAACCTTATCTGTTATAGTTAAAGGAATATTCGGTCTGTGTTAAGCGTTACGGGTGTTAAGTCCAGGATAATATTGTAATCATAAGAATCTATGTAAAGGGATAAAAGCGGAGAACCTTGTCCATGTAAAATTAATTAGGTGCTGCTTACATTAGGTTAAGAATTATTATTGACCAGGTGATTATGTGAATATAAATTGTTTGTAATAGGATTACGCGTATATATATAATTCAAGAGTATTTAGATAAGGCAATCGAAGTAACTTGTAACAACGCCCTGGTCATTTAGAAGAAATGTATTGTATGAAGTAACAAGGATATTATATAATCTCAAAGAGTATTTATAAGGGCAATTAAGGTAAAATTGTAACTACGCCCTTGTCATATGAGTAAATGTATTGTATATGGTTAAGAGGATATATTAATTGAAAGGTAATATGTAGTAACGCCTTGGTCTCTGGAGTAGACATAGTAGGCCCGGTAAAAGTATATCATTTCGAAGCTTAGTTTAGAAATATAACTCTTGTTTAACCCGCTGAGTACCAGCTAAATATTTATAAATGTACCACCCAGGACCGGCTGATTCTGAATGTTTTTTTTTCCAGAAACAATAGCGAATGGGTTAGGAATGAAGGAAAAACCACGAAAAACCGATCAAAAAGCTCAAAAAATGGTCCAACAGAGCCCCGAAAACGGATTTTACAAGAGTAAAAAATTGAAGGGAATTTCCAAAAAAAAAACATGTTTTTGCGCGCTGACACGCACGCGGTTGGACTTTAAGAGTTTTCAACCATTGGCATGGGTGCGTGGGATACGTACACAGTTCCCATACAAATCTGAGCCCTCTAGGTGCCATAGGACCGGAGTGACACTGACGCAGACGTCTGCGTCGCTGGGGTTTAGCGTTACATACATTGCCGACGCACTGTTTGCGTCGCTGGGGCTCAGTGGGTTAAATAAGTGAATAAAGGAGTAGACACAGCAGGGCTCGGTAAAAACCATATTATTTTAGAAACTAATAATGTCCCTTTGGATCGAAGCCGACTTAAGTAAATACCTGAATATCGGGAATCCAAATAGGGAGTAACGGGAGTTCTCGGGTTCCGAAGTACAACCTATGTTGGGTCGACGCAATATTCAATCCGTGTCTTGAACTCATCTCGGCCCGAACTGAGAAACTGTTATTAGTATAGTAGCAAGTTTGTTAAATAAAGTATACGAACTTCTAAATGACTGTCGATTTATCCCCCACTCTAGTAGTGTATTCGAGATAAGAAAATAAGTACTACAATCATTATTCATAAAAACTTCAGGCACTGGGCAATTTATTATTTTAATTTTAATTTATGAAAATTCCCACATATCATGGTGCCCGAGAGAAGCCTTCTTCGGGCTCCTCCTGACAAGAATCGGATTTTCATAAATAAAACAAAACATACTGCAACATGACTTGTAGTAATTTATATTCAAATGAAAATAACATGCAGTTCGATACACACAATATATATATATATATATATATATATATATATATATATATATATATATATATATATACACGAGGGGTATCGTAAATACGATAGGCTATGACTCTTTTGTGATCTCTTATGTCTCTGTGACATCACGGTCGCTCCTGCAGCACGACGTAGGACGAGTAGATCGTATATTATAAGATTGTAAATAAGTTAAGTTATGAAAGGCCTAATATACTATTAAGCAATATTGCCATGGTCTTATGTAGTATATATGAATTTATCGTATATATTAATATAATTTATCGTATAGAGCAACCTAGATGCGGTACGATAATTTGGGCTCCTGGCGTTTGCCAAGGCAGCAAGGTGTGCCTTTGAGAAAGACCAGAGCCTTCACGAACACCACCGACCAGTTAACATCTATTTTCCGCCCTCAGTTGATCGCGCTTTTGTGCCTCTAACCACAATACACTGACAGCAATACTGACAGCAATACTGACAGCAATACTGACAGCAATACAAACAGCTACGCTCTCATCGACGCCATGACTGACTGACAGATAAGCATAATATTCATGTCCATTCCCATGTAATCATTTATTCTTTCTTTTACTTGACTCCGAGTCTCGGGACCGAAGTCTCGTTCCCCGTTGTCCACCATATTGGGTAAAACGATCTCCCTTGCCTCATTGTCACGTGGAACTATTGGTGAGTTAATTCCTGGCTAATATTAACCCTTATAACCTTACCCTATATATAAATTTATTATGCGAGACCTTTGGATATAAATTAGCTTGTTTCAGATTTAATTCAATTTAGATATGGAGTAGTTTTAATTTAGATTGATTTTGTTTTATTCATTATAGCTTAGTAATATTTAACTTCCATTGAGAGTTTACCACAAGGGGGGATTGAAAAGTTTGTGGCCTGAGGTAGAAGGACATGAGTTACAAAATTCCAGTTTTATTCTCTCGACCTTTTTAAAGCTTGCATGCATAGTTATAGTATGAAGTCTAACGAGATTTGTCTCACATATATATACTGTGTATATGTATATATATATATATATATATATATATATATATATATAAAAGCGTTGATATAAATTTTAAGTTTTGGATGGTAAAGGGGGTGATTATTGTTACGACCGAGCGGCACTACGAAATAAACAAGGGCACTTAAGAATGGACTAGATGATAGGCTATGTCTGCAACAACGGTACGCTAATTCCAAACCCTCTAACTATTACGCCGGTGAACAAAAACACTTAAACCCTCCAGAGTTAATCTCCTGGATAACGGGGTATCAATTAACTGGGTTTTAGTGCACTTCTACAAAGGCTTGCCGATGACGGCAAAGCCTACTCACAACAGGAGTACTTTACGTTAAAAAAATGCTCTTAAGTAATAACAATGCTTGAATAAACTAAAACAAGATTTAATAAAGGTGTATATGCTTACGTTAATTTTAGGGTGAGTCTGTACTCAACACTAACACTAATGCTCTATGAAAACACTGGAAGTCTAGTCCTACAGCAATCCGATAAAGAATCTTCTGAAAACGTCTGATGCTCTAAGATGCTCGTTAATATAGAACAGAAATAATGCAAGGGCAGGACACCAAAGCGTGTATCTTAAATACACCAAAAAGTAGGATACATATATATAACAAGGGAGTGAAACAACTCTGTGACAGCACTAATAATCGCCACTCAAAACAGTACTTCCTTAGCCAACGCAACAGCCAAACTTGGTTGTGCACTATGCATCAACCTAGGCTAGAATAAGGCGTGAATAATTCCTAAAGCATACACAGTTAAAGTTAATACACAATGCCGTCTTTCTCACTAATAAAGTCTAGCAGTGGCATAAAAGGTACTAGGAACTAGGCAGAGCGCAAGCATGCTCGTAGCCTACGGTCTCCCCTTGAACAGATTTTCCTTAGGTTACGTTAAGTGACTTGGAGGCTCTCTTGTTAAGTCCAGATCTCAAGTATCTGGTCTTACCCTGGTGCTCCACAAAGGTCAACAAAATGAGGTAGCAAGCATACAGGTAAGTGTAGGCAAAGGCCCTTCACCTGTATACTGCTACACTCGCAAAGGAAAATATGCACATGGGTTACAGGCTACCTAGGTTCGTCGATGTTGTACAGGCTCCGACTTGCCACATACATAACTCAGACAACGACCAAAGATACCTTCCACTGTCTAGCATTAAATAATAAGAAAGAACAGCTCAATAATTAGAAGCACCCCAACACTAGGCTACCATATGACTATGACTCTACTAATCCCTAAAGATAGTGCAAACATAAATGTGAGAGCTGGTGCTGGTAATACGACTGGCCGACTATGGAAGCCGTATGCAGAACCAGAAGGGATTGTTACGACCGGGACTCCTATAAAACAAGGGTTCTTAATCATTGGACTAGAAAGGCACACAGCCACAACGGTAACACTAGATCCAACCCTCGAACTTATAATGCCGGCGCACAAAAACACCTATACCCTCCAGAGTTAAATCTGCGATAGCGGGGTATCCTATAACTCGGTATAAATGCACTACTACTACAGGCTGATGATCTCTGATACAGCCTGATCACAACAACATACAATTACGTTAATAATGTATACAAGGAAAAAGATAGAGAGCTTAATTAAATCACTGAAATGATTTAATGCAAACAAGAAAGTTACAATAATAAACTGTCACTCCTATATTAAAGAAAGTGAATGAAAGTCCTAAAGCATCGAGCAGGAATCTTCTGAAGAAAGTCTGATGCTGCTTAAGATGATTGAATCGGATTTTGAACTGTTATATAAAGCAGGAACAAGATATGACAAGTGTAGGGACATAGAGTTTTAACTGGCACGGGAATAATGATAAATGCACATAGTATTATCTCCAACAACAAAAGAAGTACTTCCTCAAGCAACGCAAAAGCCTGCTCGGGTTGTGCAACTCAACAACAACCAAGGCTTACAATCAACGTGAATAAAAATTCTACATGCATAACATAAGAGCTTATAATCCTAATCGGGTGTCTGCTAGGCGAATAAAGTCTAGCTGGGATGTAGTAGGCTAGGAAACAATGGCTGAGCAAGCAGCTCGTAGCCTAGCGAGGTCCTTAAGACTGTACGGCCAAATTACATTAAATGACGGGGTGCTCTCTTGAGAGATCCAGATCGCTAGTATCTGGTTCTCTCCTGGCGACCCTCTCAAAGTCAAAGCAGAACGAGTTCGCACAGTGTTGGGTGGCAGAGGCAAAAGCCCTCACTCGCAACACAGTGCTAAACACACAAGGTACACAGTCAGAAAGACCACCTAGGCTTCCCACGTATCCGTTGCGATTGTACAAAACCTGGTACACATCGGAAATCACAACAACAATAGCCTCACCCACCCCAGTCTAGCATTAAATAGCCCAGCAGACAACCAAGAAAAAGGTAGGGAGACACCGCGAGAGTGTCGAACCTCTACAGAAAAAATGTTAACCCCTCCAAAATGTCTAACTAAACATGGAATATCTGAGAGCTTCAGCATATAATACGATGGCCGATATATGAAATTGTGCAGAACCAAAGGGGAGTTATGATATTAAATAGATTGAAAGAATGAGAGGTAAGAAGTTGAGGGAGAGAGAAAGTGTTCTATAGGTAGAAGTCGGGGACAGGTAGCAAGGGAGATGTGAAGGGTATGCTGGTCAGGCAAGCTCTGAGCAAGGAAGACAAGGCAGCAGGGAGTGCGGGGGGACCACTTCCTGACGCGGCAGGAGGGTGGTGAGGCGGCCAGCCACTCAGAGGGCTCGGCCGTGGCATGACGTCACCGAGACAACGTGTAACACTACACGACTACCATTTGCCTCCTGTACTTACTCACTCACAGTCTCTAGCTGTATCATTCAGTCTTATACATTAAACTTATAACTGATGATATAAAATATAATGCATTGTCACAGGCAAAAATAAAGACCACTTCTGTACTGCCTGTGACATGACTATTCACAAGAAAGAAAGTACAACATTGTAGATAGACTGTAGCCAAATACATTGCCCTGGCGAGTGTTAGCGAGTGGCCAAGCGAGCGGCTGAGCCCCCGTGGCGTTCTGCTAAGCTGCAGGCGTGACAGGATAAGTAATTGAATAAAGATGGAAGTATGAAAAAGAAGAAGTTCAGAGAGAGAGAGATAGTAGTACAGGGGGTTAGATGGGGGTACAGATTGCAAAGGACATGTAGGACCAAGCACGCTGTGCCAAGCTCTGCAGGAGAAACGCGGGCAGGAGCCCCCTGAGCACTAACAAAAGCAGCAGCACCCAATCACAGACGACTACGTTATGAGGAGCAAGCGTCATATGACGCGTCAGGCCCGCCAGCCAATCACGAGCGTGGGAGACTCCTCCGAGCGAGGGAGGCAGCACATACATACACACGCACATATTACCACCACGCTGCACGCTCTCTTTCTCCTTACAACTTCACACAATGCATCTTATATTCTATCAATGATATAAAATACATCCAAGTGTCACAGACAAGAATAAAGATCACCACTGATCTGTCTCTGACAAAATGAACATCGTTCTACGATTATTGTAGCCCGTTACGAGTGAATTCTGGCAAGCTGGCCAGCGTAACATTATTTATAAAATATTTTTTACCTTTGGCTCCTGAAGTTCATTGGCTAATATGAAATTTGGTAGTTAAGGTTAACTCTCTCGTCCCCAAAGAGAACTGTCTTCATATCCACGTTCCCAGTTACCATGTTATGCATACCTGTATTAGTTTCGAAGAAGAGGATGTTCAGTATAAAGTGTAAATGTTTACCTTGCATTGGTGTGTAATAAACAGTTGTTGTATATAGTAACGATGGCAATTATGACGTGAATTGTGTGTGTGTGTGTAAGTGAACCGATGTTTTTTGTAATAGACAAAATGCTCTAAGGTGACAAACACTGAAAACCGAAGTGTCTGCTTCATGATGCAATGTAATATACATGTTATCATCTGGTTATGAAATTGAGGTGTGAAGCGGCAATGAGTAATCAGTAGCGATATAGATATGGTGGGTATTATGTAAGGCCACAGCTTCCGACGCTGGTAGGTTTATATATTCGGAATTAATTTATTAATTAATGTATATAACACTCTAAAGGGTAAAGGCTATATAAGCATCTCATCGTGATATTACGTGTAGATACCTTTTCGATATTAGTATTATAGTATATGATATATTGAAATGTTTGCACAGTGCAACAAGGTTAATAGAATGATAACAAAAATGGATGAGTTATATGCGAGTACCGGTATGTGTTTAATAGTAACTACTATGGGTGACGTCTGATGAATCTCTCTCTCACACACACAACGACAGGCTGTCCATCCACTGAGGTTTGGTAGTGTTTCTTTACATTCTGAATTCTTTAATAGCTATCCGTGTTTAATGTAGATACAGGAGGGAATAACAAACAATGGTATTGTTGTCATTTTTATATCAGATTCTGTAGTATGAATCGTATCGTAGCATAACAACAGCATAACAATAATATTGTACATGGCAGACTGAGTAAATCATCTATTGGTTCGAAACGTGTGTTCGTACTTGTGCGGCCTTGTGATAGTTAAAGTGGGCTGTCGTCCAGAAACAATACGCTCCCAATGTCCGGGCCCTATCCAGATGTCTCAGAAACTGCGGTTTCTGACTGTACATTGTTAAGGATTCCTCTTCGTTCGCTAAAGAGATTTATAATCAGAACTATGGTGAATATACAATGGCCTCTTTTGATATTAAGTCTTTATTTACAAATACACCTCTATAATGAAACAGTGGATATCTGCAGAGATCAATTATTTAATGATAATAACAACATTTATGGATTCAACAAAAAACAGTTTCACAAACTGCTTTCCCTAGCTGTCAAGGATTCATTGTTCATTTTCAATAATGATGTATTTAAACAGAAGGATGGACTTTCCATGGGCAATCCACTCTCACCAACATTAAGTAACGCATCCCTATCATTTCACGAAATAAATTGGCTTAACGATTGTCCCACTGCTTTCAAACCTGTTTTATATCGTCGCTATGTTGACGACACATGTGTTGTTTTTAAATCTCCAATCATGTCCCGCTCTTCCTTGACTACTTAAACTCCAAGCATTCTAGTATTCAATTCACTTGTAAGATTGAAACCAAAAATAAACTACCCTTTTTAGACGTCTGTGTTGAAAAGAATGCGAATACGTTTAGTACCTCGATATATCGTAAACCTACATTCACAGGTCTCACTACAAAGTTTTCCTCAAATATCCCTATACAATACAAAATAAATCTAATTACCACTTTGGTTACACGAGCGTATCATATTTTCTCATCTTTCATTGCATTTCACCTGGAACTTGAACGCTTAAGGAATATTATAAATCTTAATGGTTTCCCTCTCAATTTTATAGCCTCATATATTGGTAAGCAATTAAATAAATTACGTTCACCTCCTATGAAACCTCAGACAGCTCAGAAGGCAGTTGTTTATTTCTCTATTCCTTTCACTGGTAAAAAGTCATTTTCCATACGAAACAAAGTCAATAATTTATTTCGAGAATGTTTCCCACAAATTAACTTGAGAGTTGTATTCAAATCCCACACCACATTATCTAGCTTCTTTAAGTTCAAATACCAAATCCCCGAATCTCTTAAGATCCTCAGTGGTGTACAATTTCAAATTTAGTTAATGTAATTCCACTTACATTGGCCAAACTAAACGCCATCTGACCGCTAGGATCGCGGAACATCAGGGTAAGTCTTACTGAACTGGATTTCCCTTGTCCAAACCTCCTTCCTCAGCTGTTCGAGATCATTGCGAGTCATCAAACCACCCATTAAAAACAAATGATTTCACTATTCTTCACTCGTCGCCCAACGATGCAACACGCCACCTTGTCGAGCCTCTTTTTACCCAGAAACTTCGGCCTAGCATGGGGTGGGGCGCCTGCAAAGCGTCAAAACTATTCGAAGGGTGTCAGCCTTATCAATACATCAAAAACCCAATCTTTTCAAAGCATAAAAAAAGTTGGACCTTTTCAATTTGACAAAAGGCTGAAACTGACTGGATGAAATCATATCAAAAACACCAGTGGTCTTCAAAACATAAATTTTGTATATTATCCTAACCTAACCTAACCTAACCATTTTTGATACATCGGTGACTTCCAACTTTTGATGCATTGAAGTGATATAAACTTTTTTACACATTGATATGATCTGGGGAAAAACTGGTTTTTGACAAAATGAACACATCTGGAAAATTTGATGTAATGATAGCTTTTTGCAGATTTGATGAAATGATAGGATCAGTTTTTGACGCTTTGATGCTCCCCCCCCCCTGGGGTCACATGAATTCTCTACACCCTTGCTGTGCTTTTAAGTTTTAACTGGTTAGTACTTGCAATCTTCAATAAATATACATGCCCCCATAGTAGCTTAGCATAATATACTACATATTTTTCGAACTGTTAGCTCTCCATACATTTTGCATTTATTATTAAATGTTACTGTTTTCATAACTCTAAACTCACGCATTACACGCTTCCCACATTGTACAATCCGGAACAACAATTTGTAATCACCATAATTTTCCTTAGAATTTACTACAAGATCTGCATTATTTTAACAATTAATTAACATGTTATTGGTATCCCCTACGAGTTCATATTATACTTCCTAGTATACTTTTTTCAAGTGTCTTCCTGTAGGCTCTTCTTTGCTTTTAGGCTGATGATGGCTTGTGTTTAAGCCGAAACGTGTTTCAATTAAAGATGTTCATCACAACGCTAGTTTTACTCTTTATATATATATATATATATATATATATATATATATATATATTGCCTGACGCCGTGATCCCCGAAAGGGTGGCCACGAACGAACCGCCCCCATGCACCTCTGTCCCCAGTCAGTCGACGCCCCTCCTCCCAACCAGCACCGCCTTCATTCATATACTTCCTCACTCCATCCTTCCAACTCTCCTTCGGTCTACCTGTCCTTCCACCTCGTTCTCGTACACCCTCTTAGTCATTCCCTCGCTTCCCGTCCGTTCCATATGGCCGAACCATTTCAAGTTGTTCCTTTTCACACTTTCCAGCACATCTACCAGCACATCTACCTCCACACCACACCTCCTTCTTACATCCTCATTCGTCTGTCTATCCCTCCATGTAACTCCGCACGCACTTCTCAAGTAACTCATTTCCACCGCTCTCACTCTTGGTCGGAGTCTCTTCCCGAACGTCCATGCTTCGCTTCTGTAAGTTAGTGTCGGGATTACCACACTGTCATGCAAGGACTTCTTCACTTCTTTACTGACCACTCTATTTCTTGTTACTGCTTTCAACATTCCTACAACCCTCTTCCCCTGTTGCACCCTCTCCTGCACTTCTTTATCCATATAGTCCCATCTTTACTCAACACACTGCCCAGATACTTAAGAGCTGACGATCTCCATAGCCTGACCGTTCAACTTCACCTCACACTCTGTGACTTCACCCATTTCGAAGGCCATAACCTTGCTCTTTCCCGCATTTACCTTTAAATTCCGTTTTTCGCACACTGTTCCAAACTCATTTACCAGACCCTGCAACTCCCATTCATTATCGCTCATCAGAACTGTATCATCCGCAAACAGTAGTATACGCAGCTTCCACTCATTTCCCTCCCTTTTCAGCGATACACCAACATCCACTGCTCTTCCTAGTATTTATTTCATGACTCCATCTATATATACAGTAGACACCCACCCCTACTCTGTGCAACTCTCCAACCCAAGAGTGAAACGTTACTCGGTCTTTCTTCTATTCAACAGCTGAGCTCTGGAACTCTCTCCCAGAATCAGTCTTTCCCTCTTCCTATGACTTAAATTGCTTCAAACTCTGTGTGTCCAGGCATTTTGGCTTGAACGTCCATTGATTTTGGCCCTGTCACTCTTTCAACTTTGGGGGAGGCACTCACTATGGGCAGTTCTGCCTTTTGCCTTCCTCACTCACATAGAAAAAAACAAAACAAACCAAAAAAACAACCACAGGGACATCACACACACCCCTGTTTCAACCCAACACTCAGGTCAAAGAACTCGCTCTGCTCATTCTCCACACGTACTGCCGCCTTTGCACCCTCATACATGCTCTTCACTGCTTATATATATATATATATATATATATATATATATATATATATATACAGTATGTAGGTGTGTGTGACTTACGGAAGCGAAGCATGGACGTTGGTTGAGAGACTCGGACCAAGAGTGAGAGCAGTGGAAATGAATTACTTAAGAAGTGCGTGCGGAGTTACATGGAGGGATAGACAGACTAATGAAGAAGTAAGAAGGTGGTGTGGAGGTAGATGTGCTGGAAAGTGTGAGAAGGAACAACTTAAGATGGTTCGGCCATATGGAACGTATGGAAAGCGAGAGAATGACTAAGAGGGTGTACGAGAGCGAGGTGGAGGGACTGAGAGGGAGAGGTAGACCGAAGAGAGGTGGAAGGATGGAGTGAGGAAGTATATGAACGAAGGCAGTGCTGGTTGGGGGGAGGGGCGTCAACTGACTGGGGACAGAGGTGCATGGGGGCGGTTCGTTCGTGGCCACCCCTTCGGGGATCACGGCGTCAGGCAATAGATAGATGTGTGTGTGCATATTTTTGTTTTGGTGAGTATGTGTGTAGGGGTAAGAGAGCACGTATTATACTAAAGCCGTTCATGACTAACCATATGAATAGGGCTGAGAAGATTTACACTTGGTGGTGACAATGAAGACAGAATGCTCAGTATGACATGGGGAATCTTTGACGTCTGTAGCCTCTTCGCTGGGTCTCCTTTTACAGGCATTTATACTGCTCTTAACTGAACTATACTCGGCAACCTACATTTCAGACATCACTGTTCACAGGTAATTTCGTAATGTAGTATTCAGTTTTTTGTTCATAAGCTCTTGCAATCTCAACATTAATGGATTTTAGAAGGTGTTGGCCATCTTATTTGTTCATTTATCCCATTAAATGAAAGAAAGAAAGTGAAAGCACCACCACACATTAAATGGGTCAAGCTGGTGAGAACCTACAGAATACTGAAATGTTTACCTCAGGATGAACCATGTAGAATATGTGTTATATATTTGTCAATAGAAAATTTTATTTCAATTCAATTCAAAACGTTTATTGACATGAACATATTTACATATACGTAAATATACAATAATCAAACATAATCATTGATCAATGAGGACTAATCCCTTTTGGTATATGGTTTTCAATTATTAGTCTTTGGTATTCCAAATGAATCGTCCTAGCGTGTGTTTTTTCACTAAGAAATCAGTTGCCGAAGTTACAAAATTGTTTGGTCATGAATATAAACACCATTCTAAGAGGAGCACTTTATTGACGTTTCTCAGATAGCTTCTTCAGGTCACAGCTGTCTGCGAAACGTCAAAAAAGTGCTCTTCCTCGAATGGTGTTTATATTCATTCTGTCACTTTTTCACGGTTAATTTAACATTGCTTGGTTAAATTTTATCCATTAATTTGTACTCTTAGTTAAGGTATTAAGTACTCAACCATATAGTTGCTCTTCTGCCTTTATGTACTTTATGAATATTTGGGGTACAGATATGGTCTCATATTATGATGCATAATATGCTCTTAACCAAACCTCCAAAGCAACTAAGTGCGGTAAACATTCAAAAATATATAATTTAGTCAAAACTATCTTTGAATCCATAACGACAACATGCATTATTACACAGAGCTAATCAGAGCTCTAAGACGTAACAAAGGTGCATATTCACTTACAATAAGTAATAGTAAATCTCTGTATTTTAGTGTATAGTACATACACCAATACACTCCTTTGAAGATTGAGTACTCCACATGAGGTGGGGTTTCAATCTCATGTCCCAAAGGCAGCAGTTCAGGAAGCCTGTTCTATGCTGTTGATATCATCCACTTTGACTGGCCACATTTCTGAAGATTAGGGCATTAGCTTTAGACACATTGCAAATTCACTTTAGTTTTCAAGTGGAAATCCTCATATGGTCAGGATCGGCAGTTGTTTTCTGAGCTTCCTCAACCGAACCACTCTGTCAATAGTGGCAGCTTCGAGCTTACCATCGGCAGAAATAGGATCTCCCAAATTAAAGAAAGTATTCACTCATTCCATATTGTCAAATTTGACACCATTGGGTGGGTCATTCAGCACTAGCACCAACTTGCATAATACATATACAAATCTCAGAACTTTGGATTTCTTGCCCAACAGAGGTCATTTGATCCTACTGGATTGTTTAAATAAAGTAATAGGAGAACCTACGTTTATTCTTAATATAGCAACCACGTAAACTTTAACCATTTATTTTTATCCTCCACATAACTATGTCAAATCAAATAATATAGATGGATGCTACAAACGGACATAATGTACAGTTGGTCAAGGATGAAAGTATACAGTTTTTCGTCTGCTATAGCCACACATGGTTTGTCATGTTGGCAGCCATGGCAGCCTTTCCACTAGCCCAAACCGGCGCTCGCCTCCGTTTCATTGCCCTTTGGATCACATATAATCCAGACTTGGGGATGAAAGTGAAATATCAATATTTACCTACTTATTAATTAACAAGTATTATTAGATTCCTCTTTCTACTCATTATTTATTATGAATGTTATAATGTTAAGTGTATATCGTAATATCTTTTATAGCCACTCCATATTGGTCTACTTTAGATACACACAAATCTAATTCCTAAACGTGGACGTAAGGAAGCCTGTGTGTTCAATAGGGTAATGACCCAGCAATTTTACTCATCTTGCGAGCGACATTGCTTTATGAGTCAGTCCTCGAAGCATAATGAGTCTTTACTTGTGATTTTTATTTATTTATTTATTTATTTATTATTATTATTTTTATTTTTATCAGCAGAACACTTGCAAACCAACTGCAACATTGATATCACCATACCCTACATTATTAGCCACATATTACCACGTGTGAAAATAGACCTGTATTCCACTGAAATATCGTATATAGGTAGAAGTTTTTATTTTCGTTTTCACTCTCGCATTTCTTGTATATCTATCAATAACATTAAGTGTTTAATATCTCCTTAGTGATATTCACGTCAAATATTATAGAGCAATATATTCATAGTTCCGTCTGACAACGAAGTCCAGGAACACGTTTTTAAACACCCTGTATAAGGTGGGCGGGCTCTGAGATATGGCTACCAGGGCTGCCAACATGACAAACTATGTGTGGCTATAGCAGACGAAAAACTGTATACTTTCATCCTTGACCAACTGTACCTAGAATTTGGCTTTCTATCACTCTTTCAACATTGGGGAGAGACACTGGTTACAGGCAGCTTGGTCTTTTGTCTTCTTCATTCACATACACAAAAACATAGCATCCATTCCTCTCTTTGTAGTTTTCACGCCTTAACTCGTAAAGTGTCAGGCTGTTTTATATTCACTGCAAGGTAATGGCCATTATTGGCATTTTGAATTTGTTGCAGATATGCAATCCCTAGGATCTTAAAGACACTAGTAAAGTAGTCAGCAGCAATTAATATATCAAGTATGCCTTCCTGGTAAGGTGTAGGCATATATGAATTATTTCATTAAAAAACGTTCATTCATTTTAACCTAACTATTTATCTTTATCCTCCACATAACTATTTATCAAATCAAATAATATAGATTTATTATTTCTGTTTATAAGTGTAGGCGTTGTATTATGCTTTCTCTTGGGCAATGCAGGTGATCAATACAGGGTTGGTGTTCTAACACATTCTCCTCCTTGCAATTCAACTTTAGAGCTTTAAATATAAAAAATAACTATAGTCATTATTAGACCCTTGTATAATCTTCCATTTCTAGTAACTGATGTCCCGTTGCCTCCATGGATGTCATATCGAAGTTGATGTAGAATATTGGCAACAAATTACAGGACCGACAATAAAACCTCAAAACAAGAAAACTAAATCTGGGTTAAACATGGACATCCTCTTTCTCCTGTTAAATATAATATTCAAATACGCCCAATAAAACTTCTTATATTTCTCCTTTTACTCACATCCTTTATATTTATTCATTAAGTCAACTATACAATAAACATGTGATGATATCGTTATGCTGTGTAGAACTGATTCACAAATAAGATCTATTAATTTATTCTACATCAGATCCTTTCCTACTGTTGGAGCCATGTAATAATGAGAAGACAAGTTCTAGGTAACAAAGCTGCTTTCACTCTGTGACCTTTGAAGAAAATGTAACTGTCAATATCCTCGGTCTCTCTATGAAACACTGCTAGGACGTTTATCGATGCTTGAAATGGATTATTTTGATAATTATAATATACTCGTTCGGCTAATTTCGAAAATGTAGTAAGTTACAATGTTCATGCCTAGATTGAAAATGTTTCTCACATCTGTAAGTGTATAACAAACTTTTCAATTTCCTTGCATTGAATCCCCATTTTGATATTACCAATGGTCATGGAGATACTTACCATAATATGAACTCAGGTAGGCATCGTTCACTTTATTGAAGCCGTTTTTGAACATCAACTACATAAATTCTACGTACCTACAGATTTGTGCATTGAACATCAACTTGGTAGAATCAACACACCTGGATTTTCGCGCAAATTCGTACAACTTGGCGCTAAACCCAGGTAGTAGGGATGGTGTAGTGGGTGTTTCCACATATAGATGCTATAGCCAGCATATTAAGATCAGACAATGAGCCTACGAGCCTACTGGCAACACTGCAATCCCAACCATGGGAATGTAGCCAGTTGGGTGGGCCGCAGGATGGTGATGTTGGGGGGTGGGTATGGGGCGTCGGCAGGAAAGAAGGATGGAGTTGAAACAATGAGGAGAAAGAATTAATGAATATGAGGGAAGAAGGGAGATTGGACAGGAGAAGGAAGGATACAAATTAATATGTACAAGAGGGAAATTGGTAAGGAAGAAAGGAAACTCAAAAAGCACTATCTTCCAGAAGGTGGCATAAGGGTAAATAAGGATACACAGATAAATGGTAATGGATGAATGAAGAAAGAGATAGCATCGCACACATTCACTCTCTCTCTCTATCTCACACACACGCGCACGCACGGAGGACAAACAATCCAAACAGATCAGATTACTGATCGGTTATGGACATGATGCGAGAGCTGGAGCACGTTGGTCAGCCAAGGCTGAGGGGTGGGACGTGGGACGTAAGACTGGCAGTATGATACGGTATATTTGCCATACCCATCAAAAATACTGTACCGTAATTCCATATCGTATTCCCAATTTTGCTTTCATACCTAATAGTGAGGTACAAATATTCCACCATAATTCTGTATTTTAAAAGTAATAGCTTGTATTACCAAAGCTGAGTTTACTAAATCAGTTTACCTCTTTTGACCTTTGTATATATATGAGAACTAGAAAATATTATTCTCATATTTAAAGTGTTATTAACCCTTTCACGCCCAGGACGCAATTTGAGCCTATTCTGGGATACTTTAAAGCCTTTGTGACCATCAGGGGTGTTTAGAAGCCTTTAGTTTATTTACTTCCAACTCTGCAGCTGTCTTTGAGTTAGCTGTGGGCAGACAACTAATTTTGGAGAGGTAATTATAAGATTGAGAGAACTCTATATATGATTGCTAATCTGCAACCCCTGCAATCTGCATCCACACGTGCATTAAAGTGTTCAGCTAGCAATTGTAGGAATGATAATTTTTTTAATGAAACTTCATCATATTATCAACAAAGCTAGTAGTTCTATTTTTTTCAAGCATATCTTAAACACACACACATATATTGATTTACAATATGCATAACTAACTTATTGGATAAGTTTAGTTTTATAATCTAGACATTATAATCCAGGAATTGGTATAGCTATAGACAGCATCTAGGCCTATACACACATACATACATAATATGTACATTATGTTGTGTGTGTGCGTGTATAGGCCTAAACGCAGTGAGTAACATAGTTGGTTAAGAACCACACCAAGCGAAAATGAGTTATGGGTAGCACTGTTTTCCCCCCACCTTTTTACGAATTGAGGAAACCGATATAAACCAAGAATGCCAAACGCAATACGTTCAAAAAGCAAGTCAAATGATATTATCCATCCAACCGTATAGACCACTACGTTGCCTAAGTACCGCAACTCAGCTACATACATGACTTTGTTCGTGGAGTGAACTCAAGTCAATATAGAACAAGGATGGCGGGGCTCAGCGGCCAATCACAGTGCGCAAATTTTCCGCGATCTTTGTTTACAATCTCTCTGGTTTGCATTGGTTCCCGCCAGTCATACACAAGGGGAATTTTTACTTTTGTTGTTGTGTGTGCATTACTCCCATTATTACAAGGTATTGCGGTTATGTGGTTATGTCGGATAACAGCAGCAACAGTGATAGTCCAGGATCCTCCAGAGGCTGGAAAAGAGTTTACCAGCCTGCAAAATGGAGAGGAAATATGGCTAAGTATAAGTGGAATCGAGGTGAAGACTACCTCAGCAGGGCGACAGGGAGCCATACTCCTGCCAGGGCTTTTGGGCCACCCTGCCCCGACAGGTGCTATACATAGCTCACCGACGAGGTAGTGAATGCCATACACACTGAATTTTGGAATATAGGGGAAATTACACTGCAGAATAGTTATAATCAGAAGCATGTCTCCCGTATTCCAATATAGCGCCGTCACAAGGTCCTGGGTCCCACAGAGGTACCTCGCATTGCAACCTATGCTAAAGATATACAGTGTACCCTGTATGCAAAAGGTATTTTTATTTAATATTTTGGCCATTAAGAAGGACTATGTTGATAATGCTCTTAACTCCATGATGCAGACTGGCAGTTTTACCGCTGGATGGCTGTTGAGCACATAAACAAACCCAAAATGACATTGAGTTATTGTAGGAACATTTTTGATAGTCTAGATATATAATTCCATCCCCCACAGACAAATAAATGTTCAAAGTGCGACTCTTTGAAGCACTCCATCATCATAGCGAGGGAGGAGAAAGATGACAAGAAAGTGGCAGAGCATGAGACTGAGCTCAAGAACAACATGTACCAAGCTAAATGAGGGCAGGAAGTTATGAAGGAGTTCGCTTCGGACAACCAAGACTACCCTCCAGCTGTATTTATAGATCTGCAACAAACACAGCCATTCCCCAAATTAGTTACTAGAGTTGCTTACTATAAACGAAATCTATGGTTCTATAACTTTAGTATCCATGACATAAAGGCCAATATTTCCGACTTTTATGTCTGGGATGAGGGCACAGGAGGCCATGGTTCTAGAGAGATAATGAGCTGTCTCAACACGTGGAACAACGAGGAGTACTCGAGGGGTGAATTGCCGACATGTGAGTTTCGTTCTATAAGGAAGTTGGAGCTGTAGACAACGATATTTATCAGAATCTCCAGCTAAAATACGGTCGTAGTACATATATAAATACATAAAACCCAATTCAACATACCATTTACCTATCAGAAACTTACATTTTTATTGCATTTTTGTTTAATATCAATGTTCATGGATCCAACTTCCTTATAGCCTGAAACTCGCAAGTGGTCAATTCAGTCGTTTGTTAGTAGTTACTGATAACTGTGGCGGCCAGGACATAATATTATGCCATGTTGAACTACTTTCAAGTCATGCATTCCAAGAAACTCCAGTACATTGACCAAAAATTCTTCACACCTGGACATAGTTACATGGCTTGTAACCACGCATTTGGAGTGATTGAGAAGATAAGGGCTGAAGAGGAGTTGTACCAATTTGAGCAATACTGTTGAATTACCAAAAGAGCAACCCCTGTTAAGAACAAGATCATTGAGGTGAAACAGGAGGAGTTCCGCAACTATGACGAGTTACAGAAGGCAGTTACCACGTGCCCCCTACAGTTCCAAATTGCTCTCCGATTCTCCTTCCGTCTCAAGTACCACGAGGGGTATATGCTCGCTATGGTCTACGAGGAAGGCCCTCTTGGATGTGTCCGGCTGATAATGGGCTCGAGTAAATACCAGCCATCCTTGATCAACCTAGCCTCCGTAACCCTGGAGTTCGCCGCTTGAAACCAGGAAAGCTGGCCGACGTTATCTTCCTCAAGGACTACATATCCCATGGATACTGCAACTACTTTGAGAAGTTTTTTCGTCTCCAGGATGAGGTGGACGCACAGGGACACCTGGTTGAGATGTCTGATAACACAGTTAGCTGAAAATATATATATATAAAACAAATTCTTCATTGCTTAAACTAAATACTTAACAATCCTTTTTTCTACTTACCTCATGTCTTTCAGGTCAGACAGCTAGCTTGGTAGGGACATGGTATAGGTGCTATCTTACTATCTTACCCATTGTGATGAACTTACTAGTCTCTGGATTATTTTCATAATGCTCTCTTCAGGTAATATCAGGTGTAACAACTATTCAGCTTGGGTAGAACGTGTTGGTTGAACTTGGTTCATTACTATCTAAATCTTGATTAACTCCATTTAAAAAACTTACCTCTACATTACCAATATTGAACATGTTACACTTCAAAAGTACCTGTGGAACTAGTTTAGAGTGTTATACTTACCTGCGAAAATCATGTAGGGTGTCGCACTTACCTGCAGAAAGACTGTAGGGCCCCACTAAGCGACAAAAATTCGTCCAATGGTAGCCAGTTTTTTCAGTAGATAGTATTTTGCACATTCTGTAAAGAGTGTAGTGCACTAAACAATGTCTCTCCTTCCACTTCGAATATTTCCCCGAAATGGACCGCAAGGTCTTCGAGATACTAACTATTCCTTGTAACTCCTCATAGCACACACTTTCTGCAACCAATATATAACGGGTCTGAATGGGTTATAGGCCATTTCCCTTTATTAGTGTGTGTGATGAATGTTGCCTGCATTTGATACACATAGAGGAGAGTTGATGAGGTTTGTAGAGGTGAGAGGCTGGGATCACAGATAGAGACAAAGAAGAGGTAAGTGAGAAGGCGAGCCCTGTTACTCAAGGGCTCGATTCTCAAACCTTACTAAAAATTAACACCGACTTTGATCGTAAGTTGTATCGAGTTATACATTTAATTGATAACAAAAGTGTATAGGCCACATATAATTATACACAGACCGTTTATAGTATGTATGGTATTGAATAAATGGGAAAACTGATTGAAATTATGAACGAAACAATCTATAAAAGTCGCAACACTATTCCAGCCCATTACTGCCTTCAGTCCGTTTCTTATATGATATAAAAGCCCGACTGAGTAAGTAATTAGAGAAACTAGGAGTAGATCGTACAGGGCACGTTGATGTGTATTGCAATAATGGTGAACATAATATCCTGAATACTGTAAGAGATTAAATTTAATTACGGTATTATATTAATATCACATTAAATCTTGATAATAGAAAGTAGTGCAGAGAGAGAGAGAGAGGCACAAGAACCAAGATTCGTGTAACTCACGTTGTGTACAGTATATTGTATTGATAAATTCCTAATAAATATTTAATGATGGCCATTGTAAGCATATTCAATGATGGTTTAACAATAATTTGTAATGAATGAGAACAATCGTCGCTAATCACTAACTGCCAGATAGAGAAGGAAGGTGGGGGAGTCGGGGATAGTTTGGGGGTGGAAGGTGGGGGTAGACTTGGACCCGACTCCCCCCTTCCACCTGCCCAGGGTGGAGTAGGGGAAGGAAGGACCCACCACTGAGCAACTTTTAGTACGCGTGAGTGTACATGAATTGATCCCGACAATAAGTTAAATAATAGAATTACCAATTATTATGTTCTATCCAACAACCAACTCTACTCCTAAAATCGATTAATGAAATATTACAAACACATGTGGCAGTCCGTGGATTCGAACCCAGGATGCTCACACCGAATATCAACGCCTTATACATTGCACCACGAAGGGAGTTAAAGAATGGTGGACACTGCCTACGATTTATTATGCAACTTCGAATCCTGCATATCAATCTAAGCATGTACACACATCCCAACTGCAACTCACGTAGGCTATGTGTATGTGAATGGAAAGAGCAATTAATGGGGCCTTAACCACTAGGGAAGGCCTCTCGATAAATTACTCCTGAACCAATATCAATTATTATGTTCTATCCAACAACCAATTATGGTTATTATAGGTTATTATATGGTTATTATATGGTATATAGGTTATTATAGGAGAAATTATGATTTCTATGGGTAGTCCTCTTACACACGGCTAGTTCATATGAATCACATGTAGGAATAATCACATAATACAATATCAATACATAATGGACTGAGCTTATTGAGGACCGGTGATGTAGGACTGAAGTTTCATATAAATAGTGGTAGTGGTTGGTGAATCTCTAGTTGAGTTAGAGCCGGGGGGAGATGTTGGTTGTTCGGCTGATCCTAAGAGACTGCCGGCAGGCGTAGCGTCACTTCAAGATACATCCAGAGCTGATGTATAGATTTATGCATTACAGCTAATAATTAACTTACAATTAATAATAAACTACAGTACATAAGGTACTAGCCGAAATCGTTATTATTATACAATACCGCCAAATTCAAATACCCATTTAGACTCCAAACTGTCGGGGTCATTATACACTATTCCCGACATAAGGTAGCCTCCAGTAAGGTGCTGGTATGGGACACAACACACCTAACACTCGGTCAGAGTGTGGACAATCGGAACAAATTTCGCAGGAAATTGTTCCCTTTTCTTCACAGTCTGACTACCACGAGGAAGGTGTGGGAGTCCCGGCTCTCTCAAATGGATTCAACTTACTGTAAAGTTGGGCCGGTTGAAAGTAAAAAGGTTAATTTTAGAGGGAAACCAAAAATTTCTGCTGTTGCCAGCGGAAAAGTCGTGGCAAATCCCAAAGTTAATCCACAACTTATTAGCGGTCTGGGCAAGGCCAGAAACATTGCATTAATTATGACGTGGACTTCTCCCCCTCCGACGGTATGGGTAGATACCGATGCATCTGGGACGTTTGGTTGGGGTTATCAGTCAAACCTAGGGCATCAGGGTCAGGGTCTTTGGTCCCAATCCAAGGAGTTTCACATCAATGCGAAAGAGTTACTAGTTCCCTTATTCCTTTAGGCTCACAGTTCCACATTGGAGGGGAAATCAATAGCTTTTCGAATGGACAATCTTAATGCCGTGTCTTGCATTCAGAAGCAAGGGTCAACGAAGTCTCGAATGTTGCTAGAGTTTTTTTTTTAGCCAACAAGTTACACATTCATCTTAACGCAACTTATCTGCCAGGCGTGGCCAACGTCTGGGCAGATGCTCTGTCACGGAGACGAAAACAGTAGAATGGGCGCTCAAGCAAACCGCCTTCCAAAATATGATTGCAGAGCCATACCGTCCTCAAGTGGACTTATTCGCGTCAGAGGTAACCACAAACTCGCTCTCTACCTAACCCGCCGGGAGGTCACTCTGGCGGGGGGTCCCGACGCTTTGCTGACAGATTGCAACAGGTGGAATTCCATCTATCTGTTTCCGCCACCAGACGCCTCACTCATGTGTCAAGTAGTTCACAAACTAAGGAATTATCGGGGCAAAGTCTCGCTGATCGTGCGCCTGTGGCCGGCCCAGGTTTGGTACTCCCAATTGAAGACGTGGTGCGAGGACCCAGTGTCATACCCGATCTTGTACTTCCACTTGGAGACAATTGGCAACCTAAAGACCTCGCTGACTTTTGCATTTTGGACGTTCAAAGGGCCAAATGGTTAGCCCCTTTTGGAGAAAGTGTGACTAATAAATTCATTAATCAGTACACCCTTTCAACCAGACGTCAGTATCAGTCACATTGGAAATCTTTTACTACTTTGATAGTGGAAACTGGGCAAACTGAAGCATCGCTATCGTTAATTTTCATATACCTGGATTACTTATTTGAGCATACACAATTGTCAGTAGTAACAGTAAGGAATCACATGACAGCAATAAGAGTCACCTTTTTTTACTTAACCCTCTCACATCCTGACGCGATTTTTGAGCCTATTAGGGATACTTTAAATCCTTTGTTACGGTCAGGGGTATCTATAAACCTTTAGTTTGTTTACTTCAACCTCTGCAGTTGTCTTTGAGTTAGCTGTGGCCAGAAAACTAATTTTGGAGAGGTAATTATAACAGTGAGAGTAATCTATTTATTATTGCTAATCTGGCAACCTCTGCGTCCTATGGTCGTGAGAGGGTTAACTGGGCTCTCCAAACTGCCGGCGGAGGAGAAGGGTTTCATGCGTTCATTTTTTCAAGCTTCGCCCACCACTCCGTCAGCTCATGCCTACCTGGTCACTTGAGAAAGATTTGTCTTTATTACATTCTCAGAAATATAGTCACAATCCTACTTTTGATTCAATCTTAACACCTTATTAGCGGGCTAGGCGGTTTATTTATATGTACCGCCCAGCGGGGTGTTTTTAGCCAAAATAGGGCTGTTTACGTGATCATTTTCACGCCTAAATAAGACCCAGAGCGTAAAACAAGTATCTATCCCTGAAAGGGCATAAACAGAGCTTTCCAATGACACCATAACGATCCTTTTATGATGGCTAGTTTTCTTGCAACAACCGCGCAACGCGAGTGCAAAAAGCATGTAATTCGGCACTTTCCCCATACAATTCCGTATATAGCGAGTGAGAGAGGGAGGGAGGAGGTGGGATTCGTGTCAGTAGGTTCGCCGCGGTGGTCTGGAGCAGTCATATGCTCGCTACTCTCCTGCCACCACTTGTCTCTCTCTCTCAGCAACATTACGTGCTGAAATTGCCACACGACCTATGTCGAGCGCCGCCAGATAGTCCAGATTTATTATACTCGACTTATGTTGCGCGCCGACACTTAGGGGTTAACACCTTACGAGCGGCCTATGCGGTTTATTTATATGTACCGCACAGCGGGGTGTTTTTAGCCAAAATAGGGCTGTTTACGTGATCATTTTCATGCCTAAATAAGACCCAGAACGTAAAACAAGTACCTATCCCTGAAAGGGCATAAACAGAGCTTTCGAATGACACCATAACGATCCTTGTATGATGGATAGTTTTCTTGCAATAACCGTGCAACGCGAGTGCAAAAAGCAGGTAATTCGGTACTTTCGGTACATAATTGAGTATGTAGCGAGTGAGAGAGGGAGGAGGGAGCTGAGATTTGTGTCAGTAGGTTCGCCGCGGTGGTCTGGAGCAGTCATACGCTCGCTAGTCTCCTGCCACCACTTGTCTCTCTCTCTCAGCAACATTACGTGCTGAAATTGCCACTCGACCTATGTCGAGCGCCGCCACATAGTCCAGCTTTATTTAACTCGACTTATGTTGCTCGCCGCTAATTAAGGGTTAAAGAAGGCTGTGTTCCTTATGGCCTTGGCTACAGGAAACCGGGTATCTGAGCTGGCGGTGATGAGCAACGAACCGAATTATCTCAGGTTTGGACGACGCAATGTGGATGTACAAATTGCGCTGTCTCCTAACTTCATAGCCAAAAACGAGCACAGTGAGCATATTTTTATGGCATTCACGGTTTCGGCCTTAAATCCACGACGAACTGCATTTGTAAATTAATAAAGTGTGTTTTTTCCCTCTATTACATTACTAACAACTCTCCCCTACTAACAACTCTCCCCTACTAACATCTAATCCTGCCACAGACATTTGTCCCAGGACAGTCTTCCCTTTCCATTTTCCCTTACCCTCTCTAAACTACTGTTTGAACAATTGACCATCAGTGTTTTGGAGGGCAAGCAACCTTGAGGAGTCGCTGAACATGTTGTTGCTTGATTTCCTTTGTATTCCTTAGTACTTCACCAAGGAAGAAGCCATTTAATTGTGGACGTGATTGGTAGAGCCCATGCCTCGCCCAGCATAGACGGCTCACAAAGTTATGAACTAATGTTCACGAAAAGTAGTGGGCAGATAGGATAATATACTAGAGATGGAACGAATATCAATTTTCACTATTTGCGAATACGAATACGAATTTTTTGTTGTAAAATTCGCGAATACGAATACGAATACGAATACGAATAGCGAAAATTTCAATCCTTATTTCATCCTTCAAGAACTGGTAATTATTTTTATGTCATCAACAAACGTTAATTAAATTACTATGGAATTAATTACCAGAAGTTAATGACGATGTGAATGTGTAATTTCTTAAATATCATAAATGAACTGTATGAATTAATGATTAATATATTGTAAGAGTTCAGCTATAGAAAATTGAATAATTAAAATTAAATTCATTCAATTTTCTCTGTTTCCAGTCCTCAGTCCCAGTGTTGCCGCTTTTTTGGTACTAAAATACCAGATTTGGTACATTTGACTCTTACATAGCTCGCCAAAAATCTCACCCTGTTTTTGTCACTCTTCAAAGCATGTTAATATGACATATAATGCACATGTGCTTTGCTTTTTTATAATTTTTAACCTAAAATAGAAAAACATTCACAATAGATATTTCTATTTTGAGGGGGGGTGAAGGGCATCTTTGAAAACACAGCCGAAATTAAGACCAGTTCACAGTGGTTCACAAGTTAGCCTGGATTTGTTTAACAGACCTACTAATGCTACACTCATTCCAGCTCCAATCCTTGCTAAATTAGCTTATATTCTATGTATGATTTCAGATTTACCTCCACCCTTGTCAATTGTACCCACCTACAGCCTTTGACAGTTGATAATAAATATCCAAAAAGAAAATGACCGGTTCGTTACCAAACCGAAAAACAAAATAGCGCTAGATTCGTTCTCAAAAGCTGCTAGAAGGTCACTAGATAATACAATAATGGCAACAATCGCTAGTATAATACCACGATCTCTCTAATGTCAATTATTATCACTAATATAACTACAATTCATATTACTAGATGCAAGAAAATGCTACTATATCGAAATAAATACATCTAGATCTAGCGATAAGTATGCTAAATTGGCACTACTATTTGGTCAGATGACTAGCCCTTTGTAAATTATAAAAGAGGGAAGTGTATATTGTAGAGTTCCCGACACAGGTTACCACAAAGACGCCATCTTGACTCCACAGTAGAACGGCATTTGTATTTATAGCCTATCATAATACGTTTTTGCTTGTAGCCTACAGTTCCTTAACCCAGTGAGACCCAGCGTCGCACGTGTTGCGTCGGCAGTGTTTGATCACCAACTCCCAGCGACGCATCACGTGCGTCCGACATATAAAAAACACTTACGTGGCTCGTAAGGTAGGAAATGGCGGGAGAATAGGAGGGGGAGGTACCGTAGTGTGTGTGGGAGCCGGGCCAGTAGGTGTGAGCGGGCCGAGACAGCCGTGCGGCTGGTGGTGGTGGGCTTAGTGGGGATAGTTTACACCCTTAGTTCACTGCCACTTTGAACCTTCATTACTCCGGTCGTATGGGAGCTAGAGGCTTGAGATTTATGTGAGACACTCCTTAGGATGTATGCCGTACAATGCCATACTCAGTTTTTACCCTAGTGCTCCCGGGCGGGTGGTCATGCGGGGGAGACGAACTATTGAACCCCCCCCCCCCCCCCGCCCCCCAAATGACCGAAATGAGTTTTTTTTTATTTTTGTCTTCATTTCTCACCATTCTCTTCCATTTTGGCTCAACACATTTTTTTGAGGTTCACCCCCCAAAAAAAAATGTCCAAGGTGATTTTTTTTTTTTTTTTCATTTCTCATCCTTGTCTTCCATTTTAGCCAAAAAAAAAAAGAAGTGAAAATGGCTTGGGACTGGGGTGAACAAAATATTATAACTAGCCGTGGCTCAACGGGTTAATAAGGTTATACCACTAATACAATTAGATGACCTTTTTATATCACTGTCTATCTGTCTAATTGCATCTATTATATTTACTAGGACATATAAAAGAAGAAAACTTTTTCTATAATAGCGCCAACAATCGTTTTCTATATTAGTTATGGGGAAACTCTTGTAAAAAAATATTGAGTAAAGGCTTATCCCTCAATAACTTCAATACGAAGTATTTTTCCTAATTTACCGCTTTATTTACACATAATACTAATTGGCGCTTACACAATATTAGAATGCATCTGTGAACGAAGTCTTAATGGAATATGTCACGAAATGACCGAGAATTAACGTATATAATATATTCGAGAAAGGCAAAAGTCTGGTGTTAGTTTTTTTTTAAAAAGACCTCCGTCTACGTATTGTGAAAAACCTGTTATCCTCTGGCAAATTGTGGGGTTGAGTGAGTGAAGGGGGAGACAGTGAATGAAGGAGGATACATGTTTTTCATAATACGTGTTGCTAGCCCCAAACGCGCGAGCAACTGTGGCTTTCAACCATCAGACACATCCCCTTTTATTTATGTGCATCACACAAATAAAGCTTAGGTTTTGTTTTACCCTACTGTGGAAAGACTACGGAGTGTTAGTTGGCAACTCGATCTGTGTGTGTTACCATACCTAAGACCGTCAGTTTGTTTCACCATTTTTCGCTTCGTCTCTTATATTTTCGTACGGCAAGATATCTTTTAAATAAGCTCCTGATCTCTCCGTTTTACCTAATGTATCGTGTATGTACTTACGATATATAGTAAGAATATTCAGGTATGTAAAAATAGTTGTATGGACAGTTCATTCATTTATTAAATTAAAATTGTACTCGGCTATTATCGATCCATCAGCTGTTTCCCAACTGGGCCTCCCCAGCCTCCCCTCCTTACCTTTGGATGTGTTCGCCGCTCCTCTAGCGGCACCAAGGAGCGCGACGCCCCTCGTTATGGGTGGTGATTTGGTGCAGTAGACTGTTTGAAGCGACAGCTCGCTCCCTTGCGAGGATGGGCTCGTCTGGCACTTTTTGCAGTTCGACATCTAGGGCTCTCTTGAAGTTGTCTAACGAGATGTGCCTCATGTCTCTTACTCGCCGTGGGAGTTTGTTGAAGAGACGTGGGCCTCTGTGTGATAACCAGCCCTCTCGCAGAGAGCCCATAGCACCCCTGTTATTCATCCGGGGGATTTCGCATTCCCAGCCTCTCTTATCACTAAATTTCATGACTATCGGAGTATGTAGGTTTGGTACTAAACCCTCTGCGATTTTCCATGTGTATATTATTAGGTAACGTTCTCTTCTACGTTCCAGTGAGTACAGATTCAGTGCTCTTAAACGCTCCCAATAGTGTAGATGTTTTATTGAACTTATATGCGAAGTGAAATTTCTTTGTACACTCTCTACGTCATTTATTTCACCTGCTTTGTATGGGGATGTTAATACGCTACAGTATTCAAGCCGCGGTAGCACTAGAGATTTGAAGAGCGTTATCATAGGCAATTCACCGCGTGTTTTAAAAGTACGCAGAATCCAACCCGTTAGACGTTTCGCAGCCGCCACTTTGACCTGGTTGTGTACTTTGAAACCCATATTTTCAGACATTAATACCCCAAGGTCTTTCACACTGTCTTTCCGTTCTATTATGTGGTTAGATTCTGTTAAGTAATTTGTAATTTCTTTAACACCATTATTATCTCTGTACCATATTAATTGGAATTTTTCCTCATTGAATTGCATGTTGTTTTCCCTGGTCCACTGGAACACTACATTCATGTCTTCCTGCAGTCGGCCCGTGTCCTCTTGTGTGTTTACGATCTTACTTAATTTTGTGTCATCGGCAAAAGACAACACCGTACTGTGTCTGGTGTTGGTATCTATGTCGCAAATTAGTATGAGGAACAGAAGGGGCGCTAGCACTGTTCCTTGGGGCACTGAGCTTTTGACATCCGAAGGCTCAGAAGTGACTTGGTTTACTGCTACCGATTGTTTTCGGTTTACGAGTTAATTGTATATCCACCGTCCGATTTTCCCAGTTATACCTTTTGCTTTCAGTTTCATTGACGAAACTCGATCGTCCTCACCAAGCATCTTCATCACAGCCATCTTCCTTTCTTTTCTATTGGTCCATGGTCCTAGTATACTGTCTGATGGCGTAATGGGTTTTCGAAATGTAAGGATCTTTTCTAGAAAAATGTAAGGATATATTTCTTCCTGCTTTTTTGTGTGGCTTTCCCTAAAAGAGAGGAAACCGATACAAAGGCGTGGCTGGGATAGTAATACCTGGCCGACCCCCATAAACAGATGAGCCGATTCCCAAATACAATTGTATTTTTTCTGGCTAAGCCTATATGGATTATTTAGGTTATTTCCAATGTTCTCTACTTTCATT